>VZUA01068922.1:1063-12153 GCA_013401035.1 Horornis vulcanius
GTGCAATAGGAGGAGGCATTACTTCTGACTCTGAGCTTGATTTTCCATTCCAGCCATGATTACAGAGAGAAGCAACTATTCTTTGTGAAGTCTTCAACTTCTGCTAACCTGCAGTCCCACAGAGCCAATACCTGACTACATATATCTCAGTGGTGGGGTTGGAGGGGAAAAAAACCACTAACACAAATCCACTCAGTCAGCTTTCAAAGAGAAAAACAGAACTGGAGCAAATGGGAACATCTGCACTGGTTCAAAATCAAATGCATGGTATCTTAAGGCAAATACCTCCTTCAGTCTAATTCCTAATGTAAAACATCTGAACGGATAATAAATAATACCATTTGATTTTAGGCACTTAGATAAATAAAGTTTAAAAAAGAAATCTATGTGCTACCCACTTCACAATCAGGGCTTTCCTGCTGATCCTTTTGCCTGTAAAAGGTCTCAGCTCATTTCTTGCCATTGCCAATATCCTCTGGGCATCTGAACTGGCTCCAGTTCACACTACATTGATATAAGCTGCCTGTAATGGTTACTCACATATGCAAAGCTTGCACCCATATTCTTATCCTATTCCACTGTGAAGGGCCATCATCATATACAGTTTCCTATATTGTGCCAATGCATACATACAGGCTTACTGAAGGCAATTATATTAACTGATGAGTACATGCAGCAAGAGAGGAAGCATGAGGCAAGAATGAAACTCAGGGCCAAGAACTCTGCTCACTTACTGCCTAAAGGGAAAGAAAATTTTAAGACTGGAGTACATATGTCAATGCTTTCTCACTCTTGCTTTTCTTCAATATTTCCAACATGCAGTGACTTAAAAGCATGCCTACAAATATCTCTACTAAACATCTTAGAAGAACATCAGGGCTTCAAATAAATCTGTAACATGACCTGACTCTTCTCTCTGTGTTGAACTGTATTGTCACTCAGATTCACATAAGAAAACTTGGTATTTGAAACTGATGGAGAAAATTCTTGGTGTCTCTGCTTATGTGCAATCTTTAAAGGACCTTCAGACTTGGATCCTCACATTGCTCTCTCATTTCAGCTAGCACAGTAACTTCTAACAAAAATCGTGCTTGGTACATGGGTACATGCCTATTAGAATGTCACAGGATGTAATGGGATACTGTGCAGCAACACTCCCAGCTTCTTTTCTAAACACACACTGTCACAGGCAGACCATACAAAATTCAGCACAAAAACACATTAGTATGGCATGTCCAAAACACAGGGGTCTGCTGTACTTGATGTAAGAGCACTTTGCCAGTAAAAAAAAAAAACAAAACCACACCTTGTTAAACTTTCAATCATTCTACTGGCAAAATGAGCAGCTTTGGTGGGAACACGAAGACTTTGTTAGAATGCATCCCAGTTCTGTGACATTCCTCTGCTGTGATAATGGGGTTTAAAAGGTCTCACAAATGACATGTAACAGGGACAATTCCCCATCAGGGACTGCAAAATGTAGGACATCCAGTAAGTCAAACTTCATCTGCCAACCTGAAGGACTCACTAAACCAGTATAATAAAAGAGAAAGCATCTTAATCTGCTAGTAAATTATTTCCCTTTTTTAAGATGCCTTCCAAGTCAAGCTTCAATGACTATTTCACATGCAACAACTGTTCCACCAGAACTGGAGCTCTGTATTCCTTTAATGAAAATAGAAAAATTATCACAAGTTCTTTCTGTGCCAGTGAAACAAAAGCACCTGGACAGTAGCATATCATCCTGACAACTGGAATAACTGCTGTCCATCTTCAGTTTTCAGGACTGGGCTTTACCATTGCCTTTCCTACATGTTGAATAGCAGAAAATCTCACAAGGCATAAGAGGGAAGTGATCTATTACAAAAATTGAATAAAAACATTTAAATTTTAAAGTGATCCATAAAACCCGCTGAACAGGAATATGTACAC
The DNA here is from genome assembly GCA_013401035.1 of Horornis vulcanius. Lineage (NCBI taxonomy): Eukaryota > Metazoa > Chordata > Aves > Passeriformes > Scotocercidae > Horornis > Horornis vulcanius. Next base: position 2,996 of record VZUA01068922.1, read on the forward strand.
TGTGTAGTTATTAACACAGCAGCAATTGGAAGCTAATCTTTTACACTACTCCATGGCTTATCAGTCATCAGTAGAGTCTGGTTTCTTCACAGCACTTAATCATTTGAAACTAAGGACATAACATTTCATTGTTTTAGGCTCCATGCATCAAAGCCTATCCCATTGACAAAAGACTTTCACAGATCTCACTCAACACATTGCTGCAACAGCTTGCTTGGAAATTAGCAGGATGCTTCTGCTTCAAGTTAGGCATGTGCTCTGCTGAAGGAGACTGATGTGCCCACGTGCGTGTGGACAGGAATTCATGGCATGGGAACACACCAGGAATGGACTCTCTGACGTTCAAGAGTCAACCATGATACAGGCCAAAGCTCCAGAGATGCCTTTACACATACCGCCAGCTGAAATGATTTAACTTCAACTCCCTTTTGCTCTGCAGATATCATTTATTTCCACTCCATAACCACAAATTCTACAGTTAGGTCAAGTTTTTTTAAGGTAATTATCACTGCATAAAATATAATTTTACATTATGATTTTAGATATTTCTATTTTTTCTGATGATTTTGCTACCCTTTGACAAGTGACTATTTCACATCAGCGTGCAAAATAAGTATCAAAACGCCTAAAGAAAGCAGATCATTAGCTACATTCTAAGAATAAGTAACAAACACAAGTATAAAATCAGGTGTGGCATGTAGTCTGAAGGAACAAACTATACTCTTTGTGTGCTTTATTTTAAAGAGATCTGCACAATGAAGGTAAGAGAGAGTAGGAGGCTCTGCATTTTGTGATAGATGACAGAACTTTTTTTGCAGGATCTGGGATGCATTTTTCAAAAAGCAAGTTTTTCATTATAGTAAGGCCCAGTCAAGCTGAAAGGTCACTTCTAACAGCAGTATTTCCTGAAAATGCAACATGCAGGCAAATAGGAGAGGGAGCATGCTTAGCCACCTCTATTTTGTGAGCACCTAGTAAAATTTCACTAGCAGTTTAAACAGTGGAATTGTCTGTTAAAGCAGCAACACAATCTGCCAATTGGGAAACATTCCCATGACCTCTCTTCTATATGTCCAAAATATACATTTCGGTGGCTTTCCTTGTTTGTTTTCAAGACAAACTTGTGCTGAAGAAGTCCTAATATCTTAGATATTTTTTTTTCCATCATGAAAGCAGCAACAGCACAACCCTGTGACAACATAATTTTCTAGCAGATTTTGGAAGGAATGTGAATTGGAAACAAGCTTCCCTTTTTGAGAAAAGACATGCACATTATGTATGAATATTTCCAAACACTGAAAGCCATTGGATTATCATCTGAGTCAATGCCACTGAAACTGAAGCCACTTGTCTTGACATCTGGGAAGACCCCAACCTAAATAGGGCTCTATAAACGTCACAGTTTCCCACCACACCTTTTAAAAGTTTAAAGAGCTTGCTAATAATGACCGTGACTACAACGATCAATTTTTTTAAGAGCACCAGGAAAGTAAACACCTTCAATACTACTTACATTACACCTTCTTGCTCAGGTTTCAACCATACAGTTAACGTAAATGAAGCTCCAAGCCTTGGAGGACGGGGAGTAGAGAAGCAATCCTTGTGATTATGAAAAATAAAACTGGAAGCATTGCTGGAGGACCCTGGATGCAAGTCCCTCTTGTCCTCTGTGATACAGACACCAAGGCCTTCTGAAAGAAGCTGTTTGTAGGACGAAGGTGACGACCTATATGGACATTCCTGAACACAAAACCTCTGAGTGCAGGATATAATACTTTGAACATCTACTGAGCTATGACAAAAAGTACTTCGGTCTGGCAGCCCACAAGTGGCTTGAGTTGGCACGATTGACACATTCTTGAAAGCTCCCACATTTTCAAGCCTAGGGAAATGTCCCTGAGAGCTGACCAACACAAGGGAATCATAATAAGTTAAGAATAATGTTTCAATAGCATGAAACAAGAAACGACATCTCAAGGAAAGAGCCCGGCAATTCATGTTTACAAAAAAGCTCCTCCTGATTAAAGCAAACATAAATAAATAATGATGTCCATGTCGGTAGCAATGTCCTCAGGTGCTGTGCTTTAAGAGTTTATGTAGCGTTTCATCCTCAAAAGCCCCACGCAAGGACTCAGTCACATGGGACATCTACATCTTCTGGCCAGTGAAACGCACGTGGGTGACAGCCGGGATCTGCAAACCACAGAAAACAGACACAGTCCATAGGAGGAACCTGCTCTTTTTGCACTAACAGAGGTGATGCCCGGCTGGGGATTTCAAGGGTTTGAGTTCTTCGTCCAGATTCCAGCCAGCAGGCCCACCTGCACACCTTTGCCGGCTAGGGCAGAGACATTTCTCGGAGCCAGGGCCATGGGATTAGGGCGGCTCAAGGGCACGCAGGCTCATGCCCGAGCGCAGTTTATCCCGGATCTGTCGCGTCACCTGGCTTTGCGTGTCACAATAAGGAATTCGGGACACGGCAGCAAACCGGGGCATGCAACCTGGGCCTCTGAAAGTCTCTGCTCAGGGTTTCGGGCGGCTCGGTTGGACCTCACGCCTAGAGCCCCGCGGCGCTTACCTCAGCCTCGCACCGCTCCCCGGCAGCTGCCATCCCCACCGCGCTATTCCCGAGGGACACCCCCGTTCCCCAGGAGCGGTGTTCCTGCCGTCCCCTCGCGCCTTACCCCGCCGCCCACCTCACGCCGGCTGCTCCTCTCAGCGCTCGGCAAAGCTGATTAAAACCACGTTCCCCATCTGTCCCGTGTGCAGCTTTTTCTAACAGCGAGCGCCAGCGCCGGGGCGCGGCGGGCCGGGGCAGCGGTGGAAGGGCAGCTTTAGCGCTGTTGNCCGCGCCCGGCGGGAGGCGGCGAGCGGGGCTCCGGGACACCCTGGGACACGCCGCACCCGCACCAAGGCACGGAAAGGCCGCGCTGGGCCCGCTCCCCACAGCAAAGCCGTGCGGCCAAGCTGCGTCCTCAGGCGCGTTCTGCCCGCATCCCCTTTCTCCCTTTGCTAGCGCTCCGCGCAGCGGGCGCGAACAAGCCGCAAAGGTGTCGGTGAGCCGAGCATGAGCTGCGGCCGGTTGTTTACGTATGGCTGTGGACAGAGAAGCACCAATTAATATGCCCCCTGAGGATATAGGAAGCATCTATAAATTTTATCTTTATTATAGAAGTTGCATGAGCTGCGACCTGGCTGGTATCTTTCCCTACAATTTTGTTGCTACTGCCTCCAGTAACTTGTCACCTTAGCATATTTGGACTTTCACTGGCTACATAGTGACAAAATTCTTTGGCAGCATTTACAACTGCTAAGAAATCATCCTCTGTCATAACTCTTAATGCATTTTAACAAGGCCTTCATCCCATATCAAACAAGCTCCTTGACCATTCCTGGAACATCTCTGCTTTAATACAGATCTTTTTCCTTAGGTCATAAAAGATAAATAGTAATTCCTGCTGAAGTGTTATCAGTCATTTTGCAGTGTTTTCATGTTCTGGTAGTCATTCAGCATCGTAGCTTTGTTGTCAGAATTACATGCCCTAAAGTATTCAAATGCAAAGAATTTTGTTTACCACAGAAGGGTTGGGGGGAAAACATTTGTCTGAGGCACAGTGCAAGAGCTCAACCCATAAAGCATTCCTAGATGAACACAGTCAGACCATGTGCTGCCACACTGTACCATCGACAGTGCGACGGCCAGAGCGCTTGCACAAGAACAAACCAGGTCTTATGGAACACACAGGAGAGAGGACAAAGTATGGTAATAAAATCCTAGATATTAGCTGCCAGCTCAGGACATCAAAGAATGGGAACAGCTATGAGCATGAAACGTGCAGTAGGGGCTTACCAAGTGGTCAAAGACAACAATACAGCTTGTGTGTATTTCTTGGCATTTGTGAAGTATTAATAAAGAAATAAATAAGTAAAATCAAGTTTTGCTTGCTCCCATTCCTTTCTAGCAACCAGCAGTCTTGCTCCAAGAATCCTTGCAGGTCTAACAGACGTCTGAAAGGAAAGTCAGGATATATTCACCACAAAAGGCACTTTCTGTTATAGTTTGCCAATACATGACAGCCTCACCACCTCCCAGACAGACTATAGCATCTTTCAATAGTGCTCAGTTTGGGAAAGTGACCCTGACTCATATTACACCCTCTACTCCCCAAAAAAACAAGCAGAAATAACAATTTTTCCCTTTGCATATTTCATCTAAATACACAAGACAGCAGTACAAACCTTGCAAAACCACATTGCAGACCAACAATTACCCGGGTCAAGGATCACTACATTGTTGTTCATCGGGAGTATAATCAATAAACTACCTGCAGGAGGTTAAATGATGAGAAAGCATCCAAGCCTTTGCAACCAAGAACAAGTATGCAGTGTAAACTGCACCAAAAACAAACAAACAAACAGAAACAGAGTGATTTTGAGGGAAATACAGACCTAGTCACAGGAGTGTTTTGAAGGCTGTTTAATGTACATTTATAAAAATAGGGAATCTTACAGGCAAAAAAGAAGTATGCTATTATTATGCAATGAATTCTCATGAAGAATGCATTATGCCCATTTAACAGAATTAGAACCGTGGAACAAGGAAAGTGATATAATTTGAGTGCTTCAAGCTTTTAGTTACAAGTAGTTCATTTACTAGTTACAACTAGTTCATTTCATCAGGTGAGAAAGCCTTCATTAGCCCCTGGGGTGCCTTAAGCAACCCCAATGTCATTGGAGAATCTGACCTGCGCCAGAAAGTTGTGGCATAACTGGCCACCTGATCCTAATGATTCAACACCCTATCCATGGCAGATAGCATTATCCAAAAAAACTCTTCCACAGCAATTGTTGTCTTAACCCACAGATAGCAGAGAGTCTCAGGACACACAGAAGGTCTAGGAGGTAGGGCAGGTTGCTGAGGAAAAGAAATCATGAAGCCTGGTTTGTTAAACAGCAGCCTGTGCCTTGACTAGAAAATTTGAAGACCACGCATCTAAAGTCTGAATGCCCTGAAGGAAACTTTTATATGAGAAGTCATCTTCCTAAAATCAAATAAGACCTCAAACCTACCTATTTGCACATGCTCAGTGGAACATCTGATTAAAGATGGTAAAACCACAGGGGCTAATTAAGTTTGCATAAAAGGCAAGCTTAACAGAACCATTGCCAAATTTCAGTGTGTTTAACTTTGTAACAATGATCCTCTGGTAAGATAAAAAAGTAAGAGAATGAAGGGAATACAGCAATACACTTACTCAAAACTACAATTGTACAGACCTAGCATGCACAAACAGTGCAAAATTGCAGGTGTGTTTTATACTTCCACAATGCAATGACAATTTAAAAAAATTTCCTTGAATCGTAATTTTTGGGATGACTGAGGTAGAATTTCAGGTAATCCATTCTCTCGTAAAATACCATGGGTGTTCTCCACCTTCACTATTGCTTTTAAGTGTTTTCATTAGTGGTGGGAAAAGCCTTGACACCTGATTTGTTCATCAATTTTGCCTTGTCATCTGTTAACAAGGAGTTCTGAAAAAATGCAGGATTTTGCAGTGCATTGTAAGCTTGCTTCTGCATCATGTTCTGCAAACCCCTTAAAACCAATATTAGCTCCAATTTGTGCAACGCTGACTAGTTGAATGCTGCAACTTTTGCTATAGTCTGAAGTGACCTATGTAAACTAGCCCACACAGCATGGCTTTCAAAGATTAGGCTCAAGTGTACCATTCAAGATTCACTTCCAGTGAATATTCATAAAGACTTGCTTTTATGAGTGCTTTTCCCCATAAAACTCCACCATTTGATATTTGCAGGAAATTAACATAAAAGATCCATTTGCATTGCTGAGTCAATATGTATATTTCAAATTCAACTGTCTAGCAAAATTATTTTTACAATATTTTTCAAGCAATAATAAAACTACAGTGCAAGTACATTTTAATATCTGGAGGGGAGTTATCATGACAACCCAGAAATAATTAAAAACTTACATTTTAAAGGGGAGGAAATTCTGTATAAGCCAGCAAAATAAATATTGGAGTAAAATTTTCTGAAAGCACAGGAGGAGGCGGCAAGTATTTTATAGAGCTGTTAAGAGCCTTTTAACAGCTTTAGAAGTACAGTACATCACACCACTTATTTTAGCACCAAAAACTTTCTTTGTTACTAGAAAGGCAGAAACAAAAGACTCTTTCAGGCAATGAGCTTTGCAGGCTTCCTTCACATGAAACTACAGCCCCACAGAGTACATCTCCACGTGGTAAATCCAGAGAAAGGAAACCTCTGCAAGGACTTCTTAAGACAGAGTTTCTTTTCAGTCACCATCATAGGCTGTAATAATGACCTGTCCAAGCAGGAAAGGCCATCCTATACAGCTGGAACACTTGGGCTCTGTTGATTGACATTTTCTCTCCTCACAGCATGTGTTATTTCCTCCACACCTCCTCACATCCCAAGCCATCATATGCTTTCCTGGCATACGACAGGAAATATGGCTTTCATATGGCTTTCCACCATACGACATGTCCAAGAAACAATTTCTTTTTTATTAGCTCATTTGTAAAAAAAACAAGCAAAAAAAAAAAAAACAAAAAACAACCAAACCAACCAAAAAACAAAACCATTCTTCAATTTATTACAGAGCCTTCAACCCTTTTGATACATTATCTGTACCTAATTAATCAGTTCTCTGTTTTTATCATCAACACCTTCTCCACAGTCTCAATCAAATCCTTGCCTCTACTCTTCATTTTCCTTTAGACCTTCTGCTATACTCCCCTATTTCAAGGTTGGCAGGAAGAGCAGTCAGCAACCAAAACTTCTGTGAAGAGACTTACACCTGAGACACTGTATACAGATTCACCAACGGTAACATTTCTTCTAAAGATCCTTCCCTTATTTTCAAAGATGTTTTGCGCTTTGTAAAAAAAAAAACTGGGAACAAACAAAACACGCACACACACAAACAAAAAAAACAAACAACCCCTAAACAAACAAAAAAAATACCCCAAACCTGCTCCACATGTTAGAAAGTTAAATTAGTATTTGTCCAAATATCAAAAAATTAGGCAATTTTCTGAAGACAGATTAGTCTGGCTTTCAATTGAAGACTAGATCATACAACATGAGCATAATACTTTCCTCCTATAAGTGTTCAACTTCTGGGTTTTTTTCTTGAAAATTATATCACAATTTTCAAAATACTTCTCTTTATAATATCCTTTTTTGTAAAATCCCTGCAACTATGTACTTCTCCTTCAGCTTCTAAATTCACATCTATTTCAGAGCCACTCCTGTTGCCTCTAGCAAATCACTCCAGCAAATTAAGTCATATTTATCATTACCAAGGACATGCTCCTTCCCCAAACATCTCCTATTTGCTCCTATAAGGATCTGATCACTTTCTATTCAGACCAACTCTTCAACAAGCATCAGGTCCCTCAAACTTTTATCATCCTCTGCCCTCAGAATACTTATTTCCCACCCATTTCTTCTGCTATTCAATGTATCCTTCTCCTTCACAGCACAGACATCTCATAAATACTCCAACCTTTAGTTTTCCCTCTCTCTTCTTACTCACTTCCTCTTTCTTCTGAAAGCTTCCACCTGAACTTACCTCAGTCCAAGCTTCTCCAAAGTTTGTGGTAAATCCTTTTTCTTCTCATGGGCTCTCTCTCTTCTATATGCCGTGAGGGAAACACCTGAAGGAAGCACTCCAGAGCCATAAACTGATTATTGCTGTGCTTTGCTTAGCTGCTGGGTTAGCAGATGCAGGAATGATGAACAAAGAGCATCATCTCCAGAGCAGAATCAAACTCCTCTCCCTTCCTCCCCAGGAAAGACACATTGAAGGTCACCCCATGCCAGGAGGAGCAATTAAACCTTTCCTGCTGCACCAATGAGATGAGCAGCAAGACAGGGGAGGAGCTGCTGTCTGCCCATCTTCTTCCCCCTCCAAAGGAACTAAGAAGAAAGCAGGTTTGGAGGTAGGCCTGTTTTCTTCCCTTCCTCCCACCCCTTTACAGCTCCCCTGCGCCATCACAGTGGAGAGTGCCTTCTCAAGGAACAGCTCTTCAAATCATGTCCAGCCACCAGGACTCATCTACTCCCTCATCCCTGGAAGGACATGGCTGCTTTGGGGAACTTCATGCAGCTCAATTCAGGTTCTTGCCACTTCAGACCGATACAGAGCAAGAACTGCACCATCCCTACTGTTTCCCTCCAAAGTTTCCCCTGCTGTATTATGTGTCATCTTTCAAAGGCGTGCAGTGCCTGTTGAAGCCTCACTGTTTTCTTTAAAGTAATGCTTCCTCTGCTCCTGGCCCCTTTCAAGAATAATTTAAAAACTGTGTTACATTCAATAGACGGAATTCTCCCCAGGATGACTGAGTTGAGCTTGTTAAACTTCCACGTGTGAAGCACATTAACATTATTTATCACCCTAACTTTGAGGTGTTCATTATTCACAGTTACCTTTAACAAGTCCATCTCCTGTAACTGCACGCACGTTTTTGCATGAAGATATTTTGTGCCCCTTAATGTGTATCATAAATTCTGAGGAGGATTAGCATACACTGTTGTGGAATTTCATGCTTTTCTAGAATTGCAGGATAAGTATAGGCTAGTTTTAAAAAAGGGAAACAATAAAATTCAGATGCTAGGTTGAGGGAAGCTATTCAAAGAAGAAACAAAGCAGTGAGAAAATCCAAGTTCTAATCAGAGCTAAGAAATTACTAACTGCATGTTTGTATCTTAGGTTCCTTATTTACAGATTGAGAAAGTTGATGCTGAATTTAGCAAAGCACCATGACATGTGCAGGAAGGAACAAATTGCCAAAGAATTATCAAGTGCAGTAAAATTTCTGAGTTTAACTGTCAAATGTCAAAGCCAACCCTTTTTTCTGAAGTTCAAGAAACAGCTTAACTTAGCAGTAAATCTAGTTTCAGCTATGAGCAAAAAGGTCTTCTACTAAAAGGAAAAATTGGAAGTATTATATGGTGGCCAAATGCTCCAATGAACCGGTCCTGTGAAATGTTAGAGAGTGGCCAGTAATTAATATCCCATGGCAAAAGATAATTTGTAGTAGGACCCTGCACTTTGTAAGTCTTCTATATAATCAACTAAAAGAGAAATAGGATTAACAATATGAAAATAC
>VZUA01068925.1:43199-53608 GCA_013401035.1 Horornis vulcanius
CAAAACCAACCCAAGTCTTCTTTACATTAATGAATTTTACTTTGTGTACACTTCACTGCTGGTGATGTTTCAGCACTGGGTTTAGAAGCTGAGATGATTTGGGTATCTCTAATACTGGATGGTAAGTAGGTACTTTTTGCTATGGTATTGTAATTGAAAAAAGCTTAGAAGCAGCAAAAAAATCTGAAGAGAAATAACTCTGAGAGGTGACAGGACAGGTCAGAGATCTGAGGAACATTCAACCAAGCTAGGAAGGTGCAAAGATTTGCAGTTATAGCTGTCCATACTCCTGCAGGCTGCCTCAAAGGGCACTGACGTGGGTATCAAAGGGAACAGAGGGATGCTGCCTCCATAGTCCCAGGTGAGGACTGGAACAGGGGCATGAATGCTCTTCTAAGGCAGCTTCCAAATACACATAAGGTGGTGGTCTGGCATGTTCCAAGGCATTCTTGAGTTATTCTAAGTGTGTGTCATTGCCTACCAGCTGGCAATACAGGTTCCAGTTGCTTTTGGAGAGTGATAACAGCAATTGTGTTTACCTTAGTGCCTTGTGATATCACCATTGTCTTACTGAAGTTTCATTCTCCTCTTCAAACCAGCCAAGGCTGTGAAAGTGAAGGAACAGCCACTCAGAACCTGTCAGTTTTGCCTGACAGGGCAAATACTGATTTTATTTAAACCAAGGTGCTCTTAAAGTTGTAATTGCTAATAATTTCAGTGAAGAAAAATAAGATCCATGTGAGTGTGTTTTCAAAAATTGTCAAATTAAAACCAAGTATAACTTGGGGAGATATGACAGTAAATTAAAATGTCTTTTAATTAGATATTGTGTATTACTGGGTGGCTGACTTGCCATTGTGGGGTTTGTCTTGTGTTCTGTTCATTTCCTTTGCTAATTCCTGATGTTTAACTATAGCTCTTTTCCTACTGCTATTCTGTTACACCAAGTAATGGCTTACATTTCTGCCAGCACTTCCACTCTCAGTGAACTATCCTCTGTACAATCTCCAGCCTGGCCCTTTCAGTCACAGCCTGGGCAACCTCTAGGCACTGTTCTGCAGAGTCCTGCTTTCAAAGCACAGTTCCAGTTACAGTCCAAGCTCCTTAGATGATGGGACTTGCCAGTCCAGCTGAGAAAGTGTTGGCAGTAGGGCCAGCCCTCCCCAGCAGCTGCTGTGTGCTCCAGCCAGATTTAGATGGACTTTCTGGTCTACATTTCCCTCTTTGGAGACTCTGTGATAGTAAAAAATAAAAATAAACCATATTTTTAAAAAATTAGAAAGCTTTACAAAGAATTTCTAAGCATACACTTTGCTTTTAGGCAGTAAGAAATCCAGAATAACAACTCCCATATTCAAATGCCTGCCACGTTTTGCTTACACTCTGGGAGGGATTCTGTCAGCCTTTTCCAAGGATTCAGATTCCTGCTTTCTCTCTGCTCAGCCTTGTTTACTTCTTTTCCCAATCTGCTCTCTTCTCTCTCTGTAAGATTGTGAAAATAAATAATAGGGAAGGGATTGGAGAAAAGAACAAGCTGTTTCAGTGGATCCACAAAAGTGGTTTTGTGTGCTGTCTTCATTTCTATTCATTTATGTATGACATGTAAAAAATATGGGTTTATGTATAGAAGTACAGTCACAATTTGTGGTTGTGTAGACTTCCATGAGAATAAAATGGTGAAGTGGAGCAGTTCCTTCATAAAATTTTTCTTATAATTAGGAATTTCTGGGTATTTCTCTGTAATGAAATTCAGTAAGTAGAAAAACAGCTAACATATAAAAAAGTTCCTTAAAATATTATTTTATTATTATTATTAGTGTTCCAAAATTACTACATGAGTTTAGCTTTCTGTCGTGATTATTCTTTTGCCTGAATATATAACTGCTTGTTCTTCTTTAGCATCAGTTGGTGAAAAACAGGAATTAAAAGTCCTTATTTTTAATATGTAGCACATAATTCTTCATTTCCCAGGCAGGAAACAAATAAGGAAGTGCTTATAAGTATTTTGTGCCCATCTTCATTTAGAATGGCATTTAAGCAAATGCTTAAATACTGTTGACTTTAGGCACAAATTTGTGATGAAGTACCTGCTTGAATACTCTCTGCAAGACAGATTTTTAATGCATTAAGTGTTAAACTGGTGTGGGGCTCAGTGTGTATGCACCATGTGTGAGACTGTTTTTATTCTTAGAAGCCCTTTCCAAGAGATTACTGAAGTCTAATTCAAAATAATTTTGCCTGCTGTGTCTGACATTTAGAATGCCAGTATGTTTCATAGTTTTGTGATGGTTTTCAGTCATTTTTCTTATCGAGACAGATTGAATAATTGCTTTTAATGTATTGTCATTATTTCTTTATCTGGGATACAATCTGTGCATTGAGAATACGCCCTACAAATGAGGCTCTGTCTGTTCTGAACCCTTAGTTCATCTGTGGTGCATGTGCCTGGTGTCAACGACATCCAGTCTTCCTCCTCAACAGGCCAGAACCTGACACAGATATCCCGGCAGCTCAACCAGAGCCAGGTGGCCTGGACGGGAAATCGCCCACCATTTCCAGGACAGGTATGGATTTCAGGTGCTTTATGTTCACTGTCATTAAAGATTTGCACTCTCTGTGCTTTTTACAGAACTGTCAGTAAACCCATTGATGTAATTAGTTTGTGGCTGGGGTGGAGCTGTGACAGTGTGAGCGGCTGCCCCGTGGGTAACTGTGCTTGGTTTGGGATGGTGGGCATTGAGGTGGCACTGACCAAACCCCACTGGAAGGTTTTGTCCTGCATTTGTTTCATGTGTGCACTGGATGAAGGCAAAAAGGACAGATCTTCTGCTTTAATACTAAGCCTATGAATTAAATCTTTCTTGGACCAGGACCCTGCACCCAGCAGTGTTACCCACCCTTGTCAGGGTGGGCAGAAAGGGCACGTACAAATCCAGGCATGGGTTGAGAGCAGAGCTGCTCAGCCTGTCCATTAGCACAGTGCAGCTCACACTGTTGTGTGCTGGAGGAAACAGCACATACCTCCATCAGATGCACTGTGCTTGTCAGTGTTAGCCCAGAAATCACCTCTGGTTCTGTGTAACAGTTAAAAAGTGGTTTAAAACTCTATTAAAAGACAAATAATATGAAATAATCAAGTACAGTATTAATAATGCTTCTCTTAATCCTGAGTTCCCATTGTTTGGCAGGCTGGAATGGCATGTTGGGGTGGTCACTAAATAAATTTTCAATAAGTGAATTGTTTTCACATTAATCACTGATTATTCCCAGCCCTCAGAGTGACATGGTTATCTGTCACACCTGGTTAATGAAATCCAGTCACAACATTAACTAATTTCTTCAAATGATATGGAAGGTGCTATGAAAAAACCTAAAACAAATTACTCATCCCTGTTACTGCACAAATTCTGTCTAAGTCAACTGAGTTTGTATATGAGTGTAAGGAAATTGGAATTAATTCTTCCATCTTAAATAAAGTAGAATTGAGCTAAGCCTTGCAAAAGTGACATGCCAAGCCCCCACTGCCATTGTGGAAACCTCCAGAAATGTACAATTTCTTAGCTTGGAACTGAACTGAAGACTTAATAGCATCTTCTACATGTTATAAGCCTGTTTGGATCTGTTTTCCTCCTCTAGCTCCCCGGCATTTGCCCAAAAATCAAGAATCATTAAGTTTGGAAAAGACCTTTATGGCCATCAAGTCCAACCATTAACCCACTGCTGCCAGTTTCACCACTAACCCACATCCCCAGGTGCCACATCTACACATCTTTTAAACACCTCCAGGGATGGTGACTCAATCTCTTCCTTGGGCAGCCTCTTCTTGTTCTTGACAGGCCTTTTGGTGAAGGAATTTTTCCTGCTGAGGAATGATGGGAAGTGGCTTGGTGAGCACTTCTGCCAGCTACCTCAGTGCCCTTGGGTGGATCCTGCCCAGCCCATGGACCTGTGTGTGACTGAGTGGTGTAGCAGGTCATTGACCTTTGCCCCTGGGATTGTGGAGGCTTCATTCTGCTCCCTGTCCCTCTCTTCCAGGGCAGAACAGCTTCCTTTGCATGCATTGATTGCCAGTAACAGTTCACATCATTTCCAGTATCCAGAGATGTAATCACCTTCAGTTTGTTAGTGGAGTTGGTTAGGCAGTGAGTTTTTCTTGGGACTGCTGGACTGACTCCTAGTATGAGAGATGGTTTGCAATCAGATTCTGTCTGTGCACTGTGCATTAGCACATGACTTTGGATGGAACACATCACTCCCTTTAGTCTCAATGTACCAGTTGTACACGTCTCAAAGCAGCCTCTGCAGCGTTTAATCATTTGTGTAATATTCTGGGAGATCTTGTGACAGAGCCATTATGTAGGTGAGATGACAGCAAGCTGGATTTTAGTACCTTTGAATTAACTCAGCTGCCCAGTTAAAACAGTGTTCGACTGTCTCTTTCCTTCTGCCAGGACTTGGTGATTCACCCTTCCAAGCCTTTTACAAAGCAAAATAACTACTGCATGTATGCATAGGCAGGGAGAGAAAGCAGCTCATTAGCTCTGAAATTTCTTTGGCCATTTAGTCCCAAGCACTGGAGGCTCTGCTCATCTGAGACCTGCATGTATCCTCAAGACATTCAGATAACTGATTTTTCTGTGACACTACAAAATCAATACACCTGGATGAATTCTTCATACCTGTTGAGTTTGAGATTAATCCTCATAATTATGGTGAAGGAAATCCTGGTTTTCCAAATAGCTCTGATACAGAGTCCCTGTGAGCTGATCAGCAGTAGAGCTGTAAGTGTTGGTTTATAGTCTGTTATATTCTTTCTGCAGTAGTAAGCTGGTTTGAGCAGAAATGAAATACAGCTGAGACAGGAGAAACGTGTCTGTTTGCATCCACAGAGTTTATTTAGTCTTTGCTTTATGTTGTAAAAAGTGATTCTGCTCTGCTGTTCCCCAACAATAAAACGTTTTCCTTCTTTCACGCTTTATTCCTCAGCAAATTCCATCTCAGTCTGGCAAGGCTCAGTCGTCTCCCTTTGGCATTGGAACAAGTCACACCTACCCAGCTGATCCATCATCATACAGCCCCCTGTCCAGCCCAGCCACTTCTTCTCCAAGTGGGAATGCCTACTCCAGCTTAGCCAACAGAAGTGCAGGCTTTGGTGAGTTTTAAATGGTGTAACACAGAAATGCGCATAGAAATGAAACTCTTCTGTGTTAACTTCATTAAAAATCTTACAATATTTAATCAGTAAAAATTGGTTTTTATTGTTCTTTTGGTGGGTTAGTTGGGAAGCCCAAGTGGTGAAAGAGTTTTGCTTTCTGCTGCTGCTTAGAGAGGACAGAACTGACCTGTTCCCTCCATGCTGTGTCTCCTCCACGTCCAACACACTTCAGGAAATTGTCATTTTATGGTATAAGTGAACTTTTTTATTTTTTCCCAGTAAATGGTGCCCTAAAAGATTCAAAATTTGCTTATATCACCAATAACCATCCTCCCAAATGGTCAACTGGTTCAATTTCTTTTTCCTTCTCAGGAGTAGCACTTAAAAGGCACAAATTTGCAATTTTTTTCATCTTCTTCATGGTGGTGTCCTCTTGCACTGAGATTACGTGTTGGAGTTTGCTGAAAACAGGTTTTATTCTGTACACCCAGTGTTGCTAACCTAATCAGAATAGGTGTCATGTTTTGAAATGGTTTTCTTTTCCTATTATATGCTAATTTGGTGGCTTTCAGACCACGACCCAGTAGGTAACCCCTTGGTAAGTTTTCTGCGCTCTACCAGAAGAATAATATTCAAGAGTGAAAAATATAATGGATTCCATGAAAAATCTTGCTGGGTGATAATAATCCCAAAAAGCACGGGCAGAGTGTGCTAATGTGTGTTGTTTGCTCCTGTCCCTGGGGAGCAGGTCTGGCACAGACCTGTGGCAGACGGGCCCCACCAGCGCAGACCTGTGCCTAGAAAAAGGGCTTTGAGGTGGAGCTCTTCCCACACAGCCTGTTCCTCCCTCCATTTCCATTTCCACCAGGCCTTGTACATTTGTTTATGAGACAGCCTTGTATTTCAGGCTTAAGCTACTTGGCAAGAACCCTTTCACTTAATGAGAAACATCTCCTGACCTACATCAGTTTGGTGCTATTAATAACCCAGCCTTCACGGAGAGGAACGGCTTCGACCGCCGGCTGGCAGGAGCTGTTCTGCTGAAAAGAAGCATCATTTGCTTCGCTCAGTTAATTTCTATGTTCTGAGGGGAAAAAAAAAGCAAACCAAAACAAACTTGCAGCTTGCTTTTAAAGGGTAACTTAGATGAATTTTATTTTGGCTCTTAAAATGTCTGCAGGGTTTTTGAGTCAGCTGAATTACTGGTTGTAGTAATGTCAGTAAGGGAAGAACTGTAATCATCTACTTCAGATGTGATAGAAAAGCATCACTACAGCCCGTTTACTTTCTTGTAAAACCTTCCCTCTATCTGTTTTGCATGGCTTAGCTGGTAGCCAGAGGGATTTGGTTAAATATGTGTGTCTGTATTTTCTGAAGTCATGGCTGTGAGTAGTGGCTGATTTAACGTGATTGAGTCTAGCTGTTAAAGACTTGGCCTAGCACAGGTGTGGAAGTTTGGCACAGGAAATTTTCAGCAGAGGATGATGGTGATTGGGAAGAACCAGACACGCACAGCTTGATCCTCTGCTGTGAGAGGGAAATGGGCAAAAAATAGCTGGAGCAGTTGTAGAGAAAAACATTAACGAGAAAAAAGAGGAAGAAATGTTTGGAGGAAAAGCATAAGCCTGGTGGCAAGCTTACTAAAATGCTAATTCTTAGGAGATACTGTAGATAATGAATGGAAAGTTATCAAAAAAATATTATAATTCAGTGGCAGTCTGTAGAAATGCAGGGTAAAATGAGTCCAGCTTAAGTGTAATCTATTACTGTACTCGTGAAAAATGTATGTGTAATAGGTAACCAAATTAATGTGTGGCAACATGCTTTTTCCTGGTAGACCATTTAGAAGAGATTAATCTTGAAATCATAATTTTAAGTGTATTTACAATAAAGCTTTGCTATTCTTGTTATTCTGTCGAATGTAAATGGCCTGAGACTTTTAGGAAAGTATCACCATATTGACAGGATAATAATTTGCTATAAACTGCATGTTAAATGAATCACTTTGCAGATGTATCACTGGAGGACAAGGCAGTCCAGCAATGCCTGTATTTAATCAGCAAGGCTGTTGTCTGTTGAACATACTGTTTCTACATCTGCTTAAAAAAATCTTGGATCTGCTTACATGCTTCTTAGATGAGTAGCAAACTGCACCCACTGCTCCGCAAGAATTCAGTGTTTTGAAGAGAAACAGCATTCAGATGGTGAAGTTTGGTTTTTAAGTGAAATGAAAAATACTCCTTTTTACTGTTTAAAAAATGATGGGGATATGCTTTAAAATTGTCTTCCAGTGTCTGACTCACCTGTCACTGTGCCTTTTGCTCTGGGCAGTTCATGGCTGTGCAGCTGTGGCCCTGAGCTTTGCTCTGGGGCTGAAACTCCCTCCAGCTTCCTCCTTCCAGGGCTGGTGTCACTCAGGGCCTTTCTCCAAGGCTCCTTTGCAAATCCAGGCACTGATGGATGCCGCCTCAAAGCAGGCAGATGTTTTGGAGGAGTTGCTCTCTGACTCGTGCCTTTTCTTCCCCCATCCAGCTGAAGGTGGCCAGAGCAGTGGGCAGTTCCAGGGGAGACCTTCTGAAGTGTGGTCGCAGTGGCAGAGCCAGCACCACAACCAGCAGAGCAGCGACCAGCACTCGCACCCACAGCCCAACCAGAGCGAGGTGTTCCAGGTGAGCAGTGGTCAGTGAGCCCTCAGTCCCTGTGAGGAGCCCTCAGTCCCTCTGATGAGCCCTCAGTCCCTGTGAGGAGCCCTCAGTCCTGGGTTAGAGCCATGGCCCTTGAGGATCAGGGCGCCTGGAGCACTTCCCTGCTGCTGCATGCTGCCATAGGTCTGCACTGCTCTTAGCTGCTCCTAGCTACTGAGGTGGTTTGGGTTTCTCCCACACAATAGCATCTTTGCTCACGTAGAACGCTGTTTTCCCTTCTCCCTGCACTCTCTTCTTAGGGCTTTCATGTTCTGTAGATAACCCATGAAGTATTCACAAGTGGAGTGTCTTTCTTATCCTGGCCTCTGACATCTCAAGTTCAATTAGATATCAATGTCATTCTTTCTGACAGTTCAAGCAGGAAAGGAGTCTTGATACTGCGTAGAAGATAGTGGACAATAATTTTTTAAGGCTAAACCCAGTCAGATATCAGCTAGGTGGTAAACAATCATCTTCAGCTACCTAATTATAGAATTATAGTTTTATAATTCTGAGTCTTGACTGCAGATACCAAAGTCAAGTTGCCTAATAACATATTTGTCCTTGTATAACTGGTTTTTAAGTTAGATGAAGAAGACAGTTTACAAGAAAACAATGCAGATAAATGCAGGAAAGACAGTTCAAGCCCCAAGCAAGGTTTGGAAGTCGGGTGCCTCCTTGTCTTTTGGAAAGTAAATTCACCTGCAAGACCGGGCTCGTGTGCGGCTGCTTGCAAGAGCGCTGCAGAAGAGCTGTGAGCATGGGAATGTTCCTGTGTGGATGAACCATTGCTTTCACACAAGATGAGACAACAGCACTCCATCTGGAATAACTGCCTGTCTGCGTGCTCTCAGCCCACGGCCCAGGCAAGATTGGTCTGTTGCATCTCTTTGTGTTAGCAAAGGTTAATCACTGCCCAAGAGGATATTCAGGGTAATTCCACTGGAGCTGATGACACCATGGTTTGATGGCCAGCAGAGTCTTGGGGCTCCAAGCAGTGTCTTGCTTATTTCTTAACAAACTTCTCATGAAGTTAATGGAAAGCAGGACCATGGGATAAAAGGAGAGCTGGGCTCATCTGCAGAGCTCTTGGAGGTGAGCGTGCATTTAGGAATTAGAATAATATCTGGATGGGATAAGAAACTTGGGTGAGTTTGAAGGCCTCCAAGAAGTTGCTTGGATTGTGCCCAAAGCCAGCCCTGGGTTTGTTGGGCTTAAGGAGAGAGGCAGACTCTAGAAGAGTCCTTGCTGGATCTGTGCCTGAGGAGTCTTTGCCACAGACGCCCCAGCAGCAGAAATGCCTTCAGAGATGGAAATGTAGACAGGGGGAGAGAGCTGCACTTCCCTTTGGCTGGGAGAGAATGTGGGAAAACATCAGATAAGTCCAAGTTTTGGTCAGAAAATGAAGGCTGACCCTGGCAGTTCAGACACTGCCAGTTGTGTTCGCAGTCTCTCTCACCACGTTGATGAGGATGCTGTGGAGATTTCAGAGGAACTTCCCAGTACGCAGCAGCTCTCAGTTCTTTCACAGAACTGATCCCTTGAGCTTTCTTATTTGTTTTTTTGGTTTTGTTTTATTGTGACGATAATGAGCCATCCCTGGCAAGACTTGGCTTTGTGGTAAGAGCTTATTATTGTAAGGACTGACAGGAAAAGCAAGCATAAACTCTGGTTTTCCCAGCAAGGGATATCTTTTCCCTGTGGCTTCAGTCTCCGGCTAAGAGGAAAGGTTGAGTGTTTTTTTGAAGCCTCCTGCAGAGACCTCACTTGGCTCAAGACACGTGAGAGCAATTACCACAAAATCCCATTTCTCCTGAGAGGTTCCTGCTATTTCCTCTGCCTCTGCACGTTCATAAAAGCTGCTTGGGCACCTTGTTAGCTGGGGTGGATGTCCAGTCTTGAGTGTTGCACAGAGCAGTGCTCACCTAGAGAGTGCTGGTGAGGAAGTGAGACCTTGCCCAAACCCCTCCTGACACAGCTGGAGCTCCAGTGTGTGAGATGTTGTATACTCCCCATGCAGTGAAACCACAGAGTTTGCTTTTCTCCATGTGTAGCTCCCATTCCAAAGGGAGCTGTTTCAGTCTGGAATCTTTCAGTCTGCTTTACACTGAAAAGATGAACAGGAAACAGTTTGTGTCTGGATAATGTGTTGGCAAGTGAGGCTTCACTTTGACTTTTCCTTATCATGCAGGACATGCTGCCGATGCCAGGGGATCCTACACAGGGTACTGGCAATTACAACATTGAAGATTTTGCTGACCTGGGCATGTTTCCACCATTTTCCGAGTAGCTTGCGAAGCAGAAATGGAAGTTCTTCTTCTCCAAGGCCATTTCAGTGTAATTTTGGCGCTGCTTTTTCTGTGTTGCATTTCTGTAGAAGCTACTAACCCAGAAGACACGTTTCTCACGTTTCAGGTAGTGGTGTAGGGCTTGCTCTCTCCTCCCTGGGGTGCATCAGCACTGACAGAGGAGCTCCAGCACTTGTTAGTGTTCATTGACAGCTCCATTGTTTTTTTTTTTTAATTTTATTGTCATCTACCTCAGAGATAAAAAATTTGCTTGTTTTTTTT
>VZUA01068926.1:14959-31649 GCA_013401035.1 Horornis vulcanius
AAAAAAAGAAAGACCAGGCACCAATAGAATAGAAGACCAAATTTCATGATAGTTGTCTGGCTCAATGTCTGTTTTAACTCTGTTATAACTCTGCTGCCAGATAGGACTTTCAATTAGTCTAGCAGCAGTTTTTTGAATATGATCTTCAAAATGCTGGACTTGAATGATATATCTGTCTATTATAGAGTCTATGGACAGATGGATTTTATGCACTGATACTGAATCAATGCTATCTGAATGCATCCCAAAGCATCCATTTCTTCTGTCAGGCTCTGAAGAACTGCAGTCTTTAAGTATGATTTTAAATTTTTTTTTCTTTTTTTAAGGTGTGCATCTAGAAAATTATTTTAATGTCATGATCAATCATCAAGAAATGCATAGCTGTAATTAGCAATACCATCTAGGGGATGCCATATTCCTTTGTTAGGGAAACACTTCTCATTTGCACATTTTTTGACACTTGGGGATACCCTCAAACTGTTTGTTGATATAAACATCCTAGGAAAGTTCCAGTTTGGGACAAATCTTGAGGCAATCCACTACAGCATTTTAGGACGCAGATCAAAACTGCTTTTATTAGCTAAAAAAGCTTCTCTCAACTTTTGCACACATATGTGGGTGTGTTCTAGTTAAAGCTTGGTGGATAATGAATAATTTATCCAGGGTCTTTCACCTTCTTTGTTTGCAAATTGTCAACAACAAGATCACGGTTTTCTTGAATTTTTTACTGGAAATTACTCGTTGGGCCTCATTTATTTCCACTTTTTACCAGTTTCTACCTTTTCTTGTATCCTATTTTTCTTTTGTCTTTTTCTCTCTGGACTCTTACCACACAGGATATGTATGTGTCACTAACTACCTTTATAGATCCTACCTATCACACCATTGCCTTCAGACTCTGCTCTAGATATTTTTTTGCTCCTAAAACTGTGGAGTCATCCAGACTCTGGCAAAATGGAAATAAAATGGTGCCAGCTCAGAAGGGGAATATTTTCTGCTCCTTTTGTACTCTGATTATACACTCATAAATACATATGTAGGTGTGAGGAAATAAAAAAAACTTCTCAGTCCATTGTGGTTCATCCTATTCTTTCATGCTTAGCTACTAAGCTACTATGATTTTGCTAAAGTTGCTATGTTTTTCTTAATATTTTTTCTTGTCTTGTCATATCAGTCTTTTTTCCCAGTTCCCTAACTTTTTCTTTGTTTTTAATAAAACAACCATTTCTCTAAAGCCAGACATTTGCCTGAGAAGGAAGAGCAGTGACAGCTCAGCAATAGTAGCAACTCATTTGTATTTCTTTCAGATGCAGAAATGGTAGTCTGTATATTACTGAGCTCTGACATTCTGATAATCAAACATTTTACAGTTTCCCACCCTATTCCACCTTTCTGAGATACACTCAGATGGTGTTACTCCTGTGCATGGGGGATCTTTCACCTGTTCACAGAAATTCCAAGTCCAGTGGCAATGCTGGATATTAAATTTGGATATGTGATTCTTATCACTTGGTACCAACAGACTCAGAAGATCCCCATGTAGTCTGTATCCTTGGAAGCTTTGTTGTTCTCTGCCAGCCTTGAATAAATCCCTTAACTGCAGTTTCAGACTCTGCAGAATGCTGAATATGGCAACACAATCATGTGTACATGGAGGGGAAACAGGCATGCTGCTATCCCTAGCTGGAAATCAAAAAATTACTTTTTTAGACTTTGGACACATCACATCATAGTCTATCAAAGTGATCATATCAGAAATCTCTCTTGTGAGCCTACATTTTCTTAACATCTTTGTGGTTTTGTGGAAAAAATTAACCCATTGGTTTTATGGCTGCTATGGATCCTGCTAGGATCCTGCAATCTTTTACTTTTGCAAGAAATACGTGGAAAACACTGTTGAACAGGAGAAACTGGATAATAAAACATGGTTACATTCAGGAGTTGTTTCTTCAAATAACAAATGACAAAAATAAAGAAACAAATTTGGAAGGAAACAGCATGGCTAAAGCAGTCTATAAAAAGAGGAAAGAGACAGATTTTAGGTTAATTTCCAAGTGTTCTTTATGGTTCAGAGCAGAACAGTGTAGTGTTCACAGCAGTGTCATTCCAGGGAGGCCTAGAGCGCCTGCAAGTGGTGTACACAAAACAAGGGAAGCAGTCCAGTGCTGTTGCAAGCTTCTCACTGGATCCACCACTCTTGTTTCTAATGCAATACAAAACAACAGACTAACTTCAGGCAAAATTTAAAGTACTGAAAGGGCAAGAGCAAAACATAAATGGCAAACCTCTGACTCTCTGAACTATAGCAATGATATTAATTGCAACACTGAAGCCTACTGTATCCACTACTGAAATGTTTCGGTTTCCAAATGGTGAATTTCTTTGGATTGTTTTATAAGCAAAACTAATACATATAAAACAAACCCCTGAAATGTCTGTCTGCTCCAAAAAGAAGTAAGTTAAATTCTGATGGCTTTATTGCTGTATACCAGGTGGGCAAACCCTATGACAAATGACTTGCAAAAAATACATATTTGTTCCATTTTCTGTTCCTTTATTGCAATCCTTCTTAAAAAACTAAACAGTTCTTAAAAATATACTTCTCTGCTTTCTATATTAGCAACCACCTAATTTGTGATTCCTGCTACCTCACTTCCAGGTATCTGCCTTGAGCACATTAAAAGCTATCAGTGTAGTCTTCCCTACTCCCTCACCCCCATCCTGACAATCAAGGCCATTTTAATGTTTTGTGTATTGTTGCATTATTTAGTTGCTGGTGTCACTAGAATGCTGATAGGTTTTAATCAACCATTAAAATACACTTACATGCTTCAGAGCACGTTGGCTTCTTATCTCAGGGCCTGACTTTGGAAGCAAAAATAACCCTGAAACACTTGGGTTAAGTATAATTATGCAAAGCTTTGCTTCCTGTATGGCAGAGGCACCAAAAACATTGAAACCTCTTACTTCTAGCTTCAGTGGCTGTGGGCTATGTTGCATACCTAGCTTCACTCAAAGCTGGTTTGTCTACTTTTCTGAGGGAGGTGAGAACTGCCTAAAGGGCACTGGTTTGTTTCTTGGCAGAGTCACAAGCTATTTTTTCCTGATAAGAAATGAGAGTTGCAAGTTAATACCCAGTACCCAGGTGCATCTATTTTTGTGGTTCTGACTTAACGTACCTTACAGCGACCAAAGTTCTACCAGGTAAAATAGGCAAACACTGGTTGTGTTGTTTTACCCTCTTGTATCATGAGGTAATTCTCCTGGCTTTCCTGGAGTTTGCCCTCACAAAACCAGGTGTTTACCTGGCAGCAGAAGAGTAGGTAAGCCAGCTGCCTGAGTAGAAAAACTGCACTGTGAAAGGCTGCCAGGAGGAAAACCCTGCCTAGATCTGCTTCGACACCTCCTATGTGCGGCAGAAAGGCACCAAACAGTGTGTGAGAAGGGAAGTTCCTGTTGGAACACCAACAGGAATGCTGTTCCCTGTGGCATTCAGGGGAGCCTGTAGCACCGTGGGGCAAGAGGCACACCCCAGCTCCTGGAAAACTCTCCCCCTTAGCATGGCCATCAGTGGTGTGGGGTTGCTAAGGCTAAGAGGGTCCCTTGGAAGAGGGGGATGTGAGAGGTGGGGTGAGGGAAGCAGCTGGCACAGCCCTGAGTCAGGGCAGCAGGCAGTGGGCGTTTTGCTCACTGCTGGTGTTTCATTACAGCAGGGTTTCCAGTTGCCTTTTAGGCACCACTTCTATGCTTGGCAGAGCTGGGTACTGCAGGTACCTGGTCAACTTTAGTAGTACCTGGCACTCATGGAGATTTTGGCTTGCTTTTCTTCTTGATGTAAGAGCGATGAGACCAGGGCACCAGCTTTGTAATGCCAATTAATATACCGGTGGAGAGGGGCATAATTAAGGCAGTGTCTAGATCACTCTTAAGTCTAAAATCCACCTTGGCAGAAGCCAGCTCCCACCTTGATATTCAACTCTATCCACACCCATCTTGCTTTTGGAGCTGTTCAGGATGGGCACGTGAGGGACCTTCCTCACTCAGTGTGGGCACTGATGTAAAAAGGCTAGTCGCTGTTTAATTGATGGATTTAATTGTCCATCAAGATGAGCAAGGGCAGGACCCTAGCTTAAATGTGTTGTTTCACCTCCCATTTCCAATGAACATCTCAGAAATGTTCACACTTGGTATTTATTTTAGGCACTTGAGGGAGGCAGCTCCATAGATTTTGGTTGCTGTTCTGCATCAGAGACACTCACACACTGTAACCTAGTGACAATAATTAATGCTAGTAAGTGAACAGTAATCTGGGATTGCTTTAAAATGTGTATCAATAAATAGATAAAAATCTATTTTGTTATGGTACACATTTGTGACAGCAGCTCTATTTGTGTCAGAGTAGAGTAAAGTGGTCTGTGAAGATGTAGTCACAGGATTGGAAGATTCCCATATTGCTTTAGACTGTCAGGCTTTTAAAAGTCTCTTGGGCCAAATTCTTTACTTCTTTGCACCTCATATAATTAATTCCACCAGAGGAAAAAATCAATCTGATGAGAGCAGTCACTGTGCAATGTACCTGCCTGAGCATAGTGAGAAGTGATCAGGAGCCTGAGCTGCACTGCCTTTAGTCCTCCCTCAACTTAATTCTTCACCAGCTTACATCTTTCTTCACTGTCTGTTCAAGAACTCCTGGTTAATAATATTAACAACGGACACACACGCTGACTTAATTATTAAGTGAATAATTGTGGCAGACTGGCAAAAAGGAAAAGTTTTAGGCACCCCTAAAAGTAACATTATGCCTTTGAGTTTGATTACTACTCTTATAATGGGTGTATTCTGCGTTGTCACTCTTCCATCACTTTCCCAATTCAGATGAGCACAGAATTTTGAAAAGTAATATACAGACCACTATTGAAAACAATGGCTTTAGCATTTGCAATAAATGAATGAGTAACAAATTGCACACCCTTTCACCTGTGTATTATTTGTTTAAAGCCAACAGGAAGGTGAACTTGCTTAAAATAAGCATTTTTTAGGGATTCTAAGGTTTTTGCACCAGTGAGTTGGTAAAGTCAATCCAAATGTCACTGGTGTTGGTTGGACTCAGCAGGCTACTCCATAAACACAAAGATGGACCCTGGTCACTGGGATTTTACCACCTACCATTGCTCTTCAAGAAGTTATTTGCTTACCATGACATAGCAAAGTACTTTAGTGCAAGCCTAACTAAAGGCTTGTGAGTATTCCCAATGAAATGAACAGGTCTTTAGTATGTTATGAAGCACCTACTGGGTGTGGAAAACATTGTTCCTAAAACTGAGCATTTTCATCACAGAATTTAGGCTTTAATCAACATTGAATTATAAAGGTTTCTATTTCAGGCAGTTTATAGATAAAATGCCAGTATCTGTGTGACTGTTTCACAACAGACATTTAAGTGGATGTGCAGAGGGAACACATCATACCGCATAAGGCAACCCACGTCTGTAATTAATAATGTGTTTGGGGGAGCCTGTACTTCACTAAACATAAGAGAAAATTTCTTCAAGAGACTAAAGCACGCAAAGATGCAGAGAAAGCACTTACGGTGGTCTCAGCCCTATGAAAAATAATAAGAATATGAAATGCATCCATATGGGTTAAATAAAGGGAAGCGTGTGTTCCTAGTTAATGACACGCTTAACAGAGAGCCATTCCTCCTCCTGCAGGGAAGCTGGGAGGTAGCAACACCTGGAGCTCCAGGCAAGCCAGGAAGGCTCCTCCTCTGAGATCACATACCAGTGTTTCCAGATGTGGAGCTGTGCACTCAAGGCTACTGTGTTTGATTTTTAACCCCAGCCCTTGGACATTTGGGAGGATTCCCTTGGCCTGGACTGCCATTCCCCATTGGATTCTCATGCCTTAGCAAGGCAAGGTCAAGAAAAGGGGAGAAGGAGGAACTGGATGTGTTGAATTACAACTGTTACTGCTATGGTCACAGAGTGCAATGTTACTATGGCAATAATTATTTGTAAAAAAAATCCCCGAAGTTGTAGGCACAGCTAATCCTGAAAGCAGGGCTGGGCAGCTGAGGGATGGAGCCAGGCAGAGCGCTGGGGTTTCCAACTCCTCAGTGGTCCCCTGCCAGGCTACTGCCACAGCTGCAGCTGGAGACACTTTGGTTGGCTCTGCCTTTTAAAGAAGAAAAAAAAACCAAATGCAAAGCAGCAGTTCTTAACTTTCTGCTCTCCACTAAACATATGGTAGAGCCTCCCATATACCTCGTGATAATGTGGCTGAAAAAAAACCTTAATATTTGCAAATACATATAAAAAATCCACATGAGATTGACCTCAGCTTTTCAAGATCTTTTGAAGGTGCCCAAAGTATCACACTATGTATTCCACGAATGATCTTAACGCTGCCTCTCTCAATCCTTCCTCTGAGTGGGAAACTGCTTGGTGTGAGGTAGCAAAGAGGTTTTTGAAATTCATTGCCAATTGACTATCAAGGAGACCTTTAGGTGAATCAGATAAAGGCCTGACTGGATCCCTTAAAACCAGACTCTGCAAGTGCATTCAATTATTTTGTGTGAATGCAATAAGTAAGAATTGAATTTAACTCCTCTCCTAGCCAATATATCTTACCATTTTCTGGTCTAAGAGGGATGGTTTGCTAAAAGTCTGTGGGGTGCAGTGAAAGAGGAAAACAATATAGTATTTTTTGAAATCTCTGATCATGTATTATATGTTTCTACTTCATAAACTACTGGATTGATAGTATCTTCAGGCTATTCTTCTGATGGATGAGATAGGATCAGCCAAACAGGGAGCAGAGCCAATGTTAAAGGACCCTTGTAATCACCAGCAAAATCAATTTTGAATGAATTGTGTGTGCGACACACACATGCACAACAAAAAACTGAACATTCTAATTGATTAAGAAACAAAGATTCAAGTTGCTACCCTCATGAACAAAAAATGTTAACTATGTTTGGGTAGTTAATATATCTGGTGAAGTTTCAAACCAAGTGCAGCTGTTACACAACCACGGAAAGCAGAAGATTTGTGTATAATTGCTCACTCAGCTTTATTAATTGGTACTGAAAACCAAATACTTTTTACTGTGTTCATAGGAAATGGAAACTTCTACAATAAATTCAATTTCATCAAAAAGATTTTTCTGATGAAACTTTACTTATTGAACTGCAGCTTAGTTTTTTTCATCCGTCCTTTCATTTGAAGAAAATGGGGGTGTTGAGTGCATAGCATAAAACAGGACCAGATTTGTGAAATTACAGTAGATTCTGATATACATTTGATCACCTTAAGGGAAGTCAGAATTATTTAAAATATGAACTCCTTAGTTCTTAGTAGTCACAGCCAGAGGAATGCATTTTATTAACATCAAGTGGTATTTATTTCTGAAGCAGTTTATGCTTTAAAGAGCTATTTTTGATAGTCATTGTTGCTGGTATATGAAAACTAGAGAAAACGTGCTTAAATTGTTGGGGTTTTTTTTTAATAGCAGAGCAATATATGATCAAATAAACAAAGATATTTCTATTGGGATAAAAAATGTATCTCAGCTCAGAACGACACAAAATCTTGTAAAAAAATTTTGACCTAATAAAAACTATGTGATGAATGTATGGAATTTGGAGAATGTATTTATCTTGGAAGCTCTTGAGATCTTGTGTTTCTCTGGAAAGCATATAACATACTTCTTGGGTTTTTTGGTTGTTTTTTTTTTTTTGTGTTACAGGATAGGACAGGTACTGGGAAGCATTTATGAAAACAGAGTGAGAGAGGACCTTGAGGCACTGAGGGTTGCAGTTTATTACAAAGACTACAGAAATAAAAAAGTAATGGCATGGTACATTTAAACCTCAATAACTACTTCAGTAGCAATTTTGTGGCAAGCATCTCAGAGTGTGCTACATGTCACACTATGTATGTTTTGTTGTAAGTTGTGATGTTTCCCTTCAGGAGTCAAGGGAAAGAAGTGAGAACAGGGGTAGTCACAATCACCCTCCTCTTCATGGAGTGCTGTCTCACCTTCATGATTTTTCAAAGCTTCACAAAGATGTTCCACATCCCTCAGGCCTGAGGAGTCCCGTGGAGATAAGCAGTGAATAGATCCTCCTCTACACCTCTACATGGAAAAAAAACCAAACACAGCACAAACAGCTACTGGCAGCAATTTCAAGGGGCCAAATTTCAAATCCCATCCCACTCCGGGGTCTAAGAAAAAAAAAAAACCCAACAAAAAAAAACCCCCAAAAAAGCAGCATTCAGCCTGTGTGATTTTATTGCTAGAGGTTTTATTGTCTGCCCTCTAGTGAGACCTCTCAGTGGCACAGTCCCTAACCTCCGTGTAGGAGTTGGCTGGGCAGAAGTCAAGATGCTGTGTTTAACCTCCTTGTCTTGGTCTGTAGTATTTATATCTGCAGCATTTTCTTCCTGAACAGTAGTGATTAGGCACTGGACATGTGAGGGCAGGAAAGAGAGAGGTTCCATCCTAGGAATTTCTTGGCATTGTCATAATGACAACTAGAGGATGATTTTCTCATTAGAAAGATGGGCAACAGCATGCAGTAAGTTTCCACAGTTATTTTACATTCTAAGATTTAAGGATGGATGGTATTTAATTGTTATACATGAAAGATCATCTTATCCAAGTGTTTTAAAATCTGGTTTAGCTAGCTAAGACTGATATTCAGTATAGGACACCATTTCTTACAAAATCTGCCTGGAACATAAAGCTGTCCTTTCTTCCTTTCAGGCACCTCAGAACCTCTATGAAACTGTGATATTCTCAGAGCCTTTGCAGGCACACCTTCCAGCATGCTCTGAATTTCTAGATAGCCCTTATGTAGCTAAACTTGTGTTCAGCAGGAACTTTGGGGGTCCTCTTGCTCAAACCTGAAGCTGGTCAGACTTATGCCAGCAGAGCAGCAGGTCTGTAAGCTCAAGAGGGGCCAACTTTACTGCTTCCATGCCTGGACATGCTGCTGGCATGTTTGGTTTAGCTCACGTTTGACTTTGAAAATGAAGAGAAAAGGTCAGGCCACATGAAAGAGCCTTGGTAACTTTGGGAAATGAGACAAAGGCTCTTTCTT
Source organism: Horornis vulcanius (assembly GCA_013401035.1). Lineage (NCBI taxonomy): Eukaryota > Metazoa > Chordata > Aves > Passeriformes > Scotocercidae > Horornis > Horornis vulcanius. Next base: position 24,063 of record VZUA01068926.1, read on the forward strand.
CTGAGTTGCTTTCAGTTCCTATAACCCACATTTTCATAAAAGAACATAATTTCCCAACACACACCTGATGTGCAGAGGCTTTTCTTGAACCCACACCTGTAAGGGTTGCATGCCCTGTTGTTTTGTTTCTCTCCAGTACCACAATTTCCCTCCTCCTGACTCTCTGCTCAAGCTGTGCTTACACAGAATGATCTGAGCATCCACGAGAGCTGTGTGTGAAGGGCACATACTTTAAGAAGGGTCTGCATCAGCACTGGCACGTGTTCTATATTAGTCAGTGTTGGAAAGGATGGGTGAAAACTGCATGATCAGGAAGTTGGACAAAGACATTTGTTCACCACCTTTGGCAATGGATGCAAAATAAAAAAAATATTATTTTATCGCACTTCCAATTCTGTTTGCAGCAATCGTAGTTTGGCACATACCCTCTACCACAGCAGGCAAAATGCTATTAAATTGTGTCAGATTTAAGGGAAAATAATGGAATTTTTCTTCCATAAATCACAAACCTCTGAGTCTTTGCAATCTTGTAATGGTCTTGTAATCCAAGCCCCTGCTTACATTACTTTATCTTTATGAAGGTGATAAGGAAAACATAACATAGTGTACTTGATTATAAATTATAATTTTATAAGCATCAAAAAATGCAAACTTGCAGAGCTTTTGTTCATGCTTAGATTTTCACATGCTTAAGTGCCAGCAGATGTTCAATGATCAATAAAACTCAATTTATATACATTATTCTGAAGCATCCTTGATCATAAATACAGGCTGGGAATGCCTAACTTCTCTCTGAATAAGAAAGATGATACTAGACTACAAAGTTGCAGTATGGAATTCTACTGTGGTAAGTTTTACTTCAGCTCTAGAAATAAAACACTTCTTGATTTTCATTGAGTCTGCTGGGACAGAATCCATGATTTAGAACCTAAACTGCAGCTTTATGGAAACAGCAAGTGGCTAAAATTAACTTCAGCATTGTCAGGCAAAGATCTTGCTTATTGTGGTAAACTAAATGTCCCCAAAGGCTATAGGCTTTATAACAAGGTGTCCCTGAATTGTGGTGTTTACATTTGCAATGACAAACAAACATTTCCTTATTGGGGAGTGACCACTGATTCACACAGAGATCAGGAAACATCTCCAAAGATGTTCTTAATTTCAGAACTGACTCTCCAAAGCAAACACTGGGAGTGTAGGACAATGCATGTGAGCTCATACCCATCTCAAGAGCAGGATTGGAAGAACAAACTCTTCTGAAACCAGGTGCCTGTCAGATGAAATAGAAGATGGTTCAAAGTGGAGCAAGAAGGACCAGTTTTATGCACTTCATGTGTTAAATAGGAAAAGATGAAAGGAACAACTGAAGCAAAAAGGTATAATGATATATTGTCTTTGTCTTTCCTGTCCTTTCACTGCACTTAGTCCAAGAAGTAGCAAACCCAGTAGAATTAGACAAAAGTGACAAGAAGCCATTTCCCTAGATGGAGAGTTACTTCAGTGCTGAAACTACAATTTCTGTTTTTCCTGATCTCTGCACTCCCTGCCTTGGATACGAAAGGGGCATTTGACCAGTCAGTGCTTTTAACTTTGCTTACACAATTGTCAGACTGCTGTTCCTCCAGTGTGCAAAGCCAGCTCTGAGGCTGCTGCTGCCCATCCCCTTCCAGCACGGACATTGTACAACGCCGTTCACTGCGTCAGTGAAGAATTTGCATTCAGGAGAAACAGGTTAGGCCAGACACTTTCCAACTGTAAACTCCTATAAGAACAATCGAGTATAGTTACAACCCCTAGGTCATTTTTCAAAGTTCCTTCTTTCTGTAAAGTCCAAATTGTTTTTTCAAATATAATCTCAAATTACGCTCTCTTTTGTTGAAACACAGCCCCTTCATTGGTAGCTGTCGTTTAAATTAAAAAGAAACCAGCCTGTTGGATTGGTCTATGAATCTTTGCAACTGCCTTACATGGTGGAGAAACTAGCCTGATAATTATTTTACTTTGCTACTTAGAGCTGTTGTTCTCGATATAACATAGCTTATATTACTTTTAGTTAAGACTAACCCTATGAGGGCACAACCATGAAATTTTCAGCCTTAAATTTTCTTAGTTTAAGACTCCTTTGAAACATGATAAATTGTGGAGCTCAGAGACATTCATACTGAGATGTTTATTTTCGTCACATAATCTTCTGAAAGGGTGCATGTCGTAATTTTTGTTTAAATCGTTCATGTACAGGCAGTGTCTGTATCCGGTTCTACATAATATCTGTCAACAAATTCATTACTGATGGTGAAAAGAATTTTCTGCCAACACATTTTTTTTTCTGGCTTATCCAGCTACAACCCCTCTTTCTTTCCAAAAGCTGTCCTGATTCAGAATTCACAAACTCAGGTGGCACTTTACTGCTAGCAATGGTGGGCTTTTAATTGGGTTCCTACTAATTCCATGCACTGAGACAGCACTGCTAGGGTTTTCTTAATCATTTAGAGATGTACTGTTCCAATATTTGTACCTAACCCACTTGTCATAGATTTCTCTTCTCAAGAGGCTGTGGTGTAAGTTTTTTCTATATAATTCTCCTGACAAACAGTCTCCTGAGCCTCCCCACACACTAGCACATTGATAAGGGCTTTCACACTGAAATGAAAAACACACCCTTTCCCAAAAGCACCGGCATATGTTCTTGCTGGAGCAGTCTGAAGCGCATACACACGGATGTCATGATGCCCTTGAGACTGCGACCTTGTTTCTGAGAAGTGAACTGCAGAAAGTTAACACAAAGAGGGAAGCTCCCCGAGTGAAACCCCAAGTTTCTGTGCAGAGAAGGTATTGCTGCTGGTTCAGCAGGCACACTGTGGAATTAGTGTGGATCCTGTGGAATTAGTACACATTTATTTTCCCAAAATGTGAAGAGATGCTTTTTAAAATATGCCATCTTCAACTTGCTGCTGTTAAATGTCTCCTTATGTCACAGTGATTTACAGAACTCCTCCAAGCACTGCATGTGTATGTGCGTGTGTTATTGGTATCCATTTAATATGCATGCACAAATAATAAAAAAAATTTAGAGTGCTCTTTCATAAGTAATTTTTTAAGGCAAAGATACATCTTTGAGACAACATTATTATTTAACAATTTTTATTAAAACAAATTTAGGTTTACACTTGACAGGGTTTGGTCATGGTTAACTTCAAGAATTATGTATCTCATCTTTTCACATGTGTAGCTTTCACTGGTTAAACTGAGCAGAAGTTATGGATATAATTCTTGGTGAGAACACAGCTGACAAGGACAGCATGTGGAGCCAAGTGAAGAAATACGATTTTCACCATAATAATAATTTCTAGGTGTTCTGGTAAACATCTGGAAGCTGTAGTTTGGATGTAAAGATTTTACCTGTATTTTTTAAAGGCACGCTTCTTTGAATATTTTGCCAATTCTGCACATTTTGCTATTGATCTATGTGTACCAGTGCACTCGAAACAGACTTTTCCATTGAGCTGCATTTCCATAACAACACCAGCACCATTCATGCAGGTTTGTGTCCAAAGGCTGGGCTCCTCTCCTTGCCCTCAGCTCCAGGTGCACGCAGCCATGCGTCACAGCTGGCACCGTGTGCCTCCTTGGGCTCTGCGGGACCTTCTTGTGTAAATAATTGCAGTTAGCTGATAAACGGGTACTTTGTATTGTGCCAGTGGAAGGGGTTTGTTAGCATTTCCTTTGATCATTTCATAAGGAAACTTCTGTTATTTACCTAGGAGGCACTCACAGTAATATGTTCATTTACTAAGTCGGCACATAAATGTTCGAGCTGCATTGCCTCCGAACTGCGGATGTGCTAAATGCTCCATGTGTCTGGAAAAAGTCACACCGGGGAGAGATGTGCCATCTGCAAATCATTTTCTAAAAAACTCCAAAGAGTAAGGGACTCTCATTTGAAAATGCTTTTATTTGAGAAATCAATGTGTCCTTCTTTTGATCCTGAATTGCCTTGGGCAGAAACATTTGAGCTTCCTCTTTGGAAAAATACCTTTTATTTTACACAGCTGTCTAATATTTTGATGGTGAAATTCATTCTCTGCTCTGGTAAAACTTCCAGTGATAAGGGGAAGACAGAGTGTAGACTTCAAAGACAAAAAAAGACAGAGGTCTTCCTTTCCAGGCCTTTTAGTGTATAGTCTATAAATCCTCCCAATTTCTCCAGATAAAGGTGTTTGAGTCCCCAAAATAGTGGTGCTGTCACTCATGTAGTCTTTGAACACAACCCCATGAGCTGTGTATGGAGGGAGGCAGAGATGACCTGACATTACTGTCAGTGCCCCTCATTGCTGAGATCCCTCTCCCCTCATCCTGCCTGTTGGGTAGTGGGGAGTGCCCACTCAGCAAAACATTTGCGGTTTCCTTGGCCCTAAACTGGACCTCTTAGTTGCTGATTCAGTATTCTGGTATCACCTCAAGTCCTGCTTTGTGCTCTGCTTTGAACAAATTTAGCTCTGTGTCAGTGCAAGTCATGCATGCAGAGCCCTTCTAAAAACCATGGCTTGGGAATTCAGCATCTTTCCTTGGCATCTTTACCCTGAGCAACTGGCTCCTTAGCACAGAAATTCTCTACTGGATTCTGGGCAGCTACACGTGATGGGGGAACTGCATCCTGCTACTTTAAATTGTCCAAATGCCTCCAAAATTTTTCAAGCTTCCTATGAAAAACAGCAAGCAGGTGACCTTACTGCTCTTATATACATCTATATCATCTTGGTGTAATGTCACAGGACTTACTCTGCAACTCACTGGGCTGGACCAGTTCATCTCACAAAGCTGGCAGACAGCTAGGCACAGTTTTCTGATTGCTTTAATTTTCTCCTGGGCTCCTGTATTGAGAAGATCTATGGCTGATCCTGCTGGAAGCCAGACCTGGCACAAAGGTAAGTGGACAAAGAAACTGGAGCCAGCAGCAGAACTGAGAAGAGGGAAGAGGATCTTCTTCCTGTTTTGGCACCAGCAGCAATCATATTTGATCTAACCATGTTGTGTGTCTTCATACTAAAATCTGGGGCCTTCTGTAGTCAATGGGGGGATATAAGTCCTTTTGTCAGTGACTAGGAAGCAGAAGTTGTCTGTGCCAACAGGTCCTATGCTCATCATATGGAGACACTCTTTTCAGAACATCATCAAAATAAAGAGAGGATTTTTACTTTTGGACTTCCCTCATTGTCCAAAAGATTGAAGGACAGAGACCTATTGTGCTAATGACACAAATGAAATTTTAGAAGACTTCTTTAGCTGAAACTTTTCATTTATTTGAGGTTAATGTCATTGCCAATAGAGCCAAACAGTACATGCTTCTCTCAGTCTCCAGGATCTTTATTTGCAGTATTGCAATGCAGAAGATTCAGAGGCAGAATAGCAAATTACAGCTTGGCAGTACAGAGTGTTAACCTCTCTCTTTCAGACAGCATTCAGATTTTTTGCAAACAGCATTAGAAAGGCCATTTATGAATCTGCAAAATCTGTAAAATCTGTAAAATCTGTAAAATCTGTAAAATCTGTAAAATCATACCTGTAAGTAGTATGTACCTGTAAGTTACCTGCATTTGTCTCCTTGAGAAGACCTGAAAATAAAAAGAAGGCAATACTGATTGTCATAGAAAAGAAACACTCCAAACCAATGAGGATTTATTTATAAAACAGATTTCAAGTTGTTCTGGACTCATACAGCCTCCTATAGCTTCACCTCGGGACATCAGATGGCTTCATTTCCTGGCATGGAGATTAGCTGGCTGACTCTCTCAGTAAGAACATTTGATCTGAACTCCCAAACATCCTGATTCAGAGCAAAAAACACTCCACAGAACACATGTATTCTGCAAAATGGGGAGATTAGCAATATGGTCCCCACTGTGTGAACTGCCATCGTGCTGATCACAGTGTCCTGATATACTGGAGTGGCTTCTGGAGCAAAAGAAGTCAGGAACACAGCTGACCTTGCTAAAGGTTCATTCTGGCACTCTTGAGCAGTGACATTTTGAGACATGCTTAACCATGGGCTTCTGAGACTTGTCTGAAGCACACCTCCGTTGCATCTAAATCCTATTTAAATCTTCAGATGGCTCTTCCTTATGAGCACCTGGCAACACCATTTAAACTTAAATAATTTTACTTGAAAATTTGCAACCAATGAAAAATGCATCTCTTTACTGCTTCCTTGCTAGCCACCTTTTAGAAAGGTGGGGAGCTTACAAAGTTTATTTTACAATGCTGCCAAAGAAACACATTCAAGAAGACAAATTTCCAATATGACCTCATACGAATACCATTCCGATTTCCAATTTCTGTTGAGATCACATATTTCAGCCTTTGCTTATTGGAAGTTTGGGGATTTGCCTGCAGTTATGTTTGGTATTTCATTTTTCTGCAGTAGAAAGAAATGGGGTGGGGTAAAGGACATACTTGGCAGCAAGAACTCCTTTCCAAAACATAGCTCGTGGTAGGAGGTGCCTGGCCCTGAACATGCCTTGAGAAGCAGTCCCCTTGGGGTGATGCTATATCACTTCATATCACTCTGGTTCTTCCATAGCAGCATCCTTATTTTGCCTCACTTTGCAACTCCAAGCAACCTTAATAGCAGAAGAAAGAAATGGTTTATTCAGCAAGAATTACAGCAAGAGTTTTAGTTACGAGATCAGAAACAAAAGGCTGCAGGTAGGGCAGGTGTGAAATACAGTTCCAGTCAAAGTGTAAAAGCTGGATATCTTGGCAACTGCTTATTCCAGTTTTCTTGGGAGACTTGAGGTATTTTTTCTGTCAGAACTAGGGCTACTCTCTCCCAACAGCACACTGATTTCTGGGGGTTTGTGGAAGGCTGGTCTGGGAATGGTCACCCGTGTTGCTGCTGTGCCTTGGACTCTCCCCTCCTGGGCAGGAATTTCTCTGCTGCTGTACCAGACCTGGATGGCATGACTTACATCTACCAACTCCCACATGTGGACAAGCAGCTGATTTTTCTTTCTGTCTCCCTCATTTACTTTGCATTCTACTTCCTGGTTCATATTTACTACTGGCACAGTCTCAAAATATTCCACTTGCCACGTTAGGTTAGTTCACATGCCCTGCTCTGGACTACACAGGCAACTACCCATGGCAGCCTTGTTTCAGCCTGGAAAACTGAAGAGGAATCTCTCCTGTGCTCAGCTCATACCCAACCCACCCGTGGGGTGATTCCATTTTCACCTAATATAAACTGTTAACTTGTACATTAAAACTGGAGTTACAGCTTCTAACATCTGATATTTGATACTGTAGAGGATATCAGTTATACACATGCTCTGTAAAGTTCACAAAATCATACCATAAACTGGCATAGGACCAGCTCTTTATGAAGCCCATATGTACCACATGAGCAAAGCAGCTGATAAAGCTGGTGACAAAGGTGCTTTGTCCAAATTCCTGATGGCCTTAGAGGTCCTGTCATCCAGCTTTCCCAAACCACAACAGCAACACAAAACACTGCACCATGGATATTGTCCAGGTGTCTTCATCATGCAGCACAGAGCCTTTTGGGCCTCATTCTCGCTGAAGACCCTGGGT
>VZUA01068926.1:91045-104314 GCA_013401035.1 Horornis vulcanius
ACAGATATGGCAAGAGAATGGATCATTATCCCTGATACTGTTAGGACTCTAAAATACGTTCAACCAAATTCACCAACAGATTTTTTTGACATTGCTCTCACAGGAGAGAGACATCTGGGAATTCATTAAGTTAGCTTTAACACTACCTCCAGCCCCTCAGAGAGAAGCCTTTCTATCCCTGGAGGTGGGATCATCTGTTAGGGTGCTCTTCTCCTTATTATGCAAAGTACCTTGAATGGCTCCCCAGGGCACGATAGTGACAGGGAAATTTAAGCCAGTGAAAATGCAGTGGGTCCATGTGAAATGGTTTTCATAAGATCAGAGAAGGGTTTGTTTCAGAAGCGACCTTTAAAGATCACCTAGTCCAACTCCCCTGCTGTGGGCAGGGGCATCTGTCACTGTAGCAGCTTGCTCAAAGACCTGACCAACCTGGCCTTGAGCACTTCCAAGGATGGTGCTCCACAATTTCTTTTGCAACTGAAAGGAAGCGTTTAAAGGGAGAGATTTCTGTGCCCTTCACAGCTAGCCAGCTGATGCTTTGTTATACGTTTTTTTTTTCACAAGCAAAGATCATTCAGGTGCTTCTAGGTTCCATTCTTGCTTTTTTGAATTACTTATGGCAAAAATTAGGATGAACAACCATGCCAACCTCAAGAAGCAAACACAGTGTGCTTGTGATCTGCCTCTGATCTGCTGATACCACATCTCTGGCTCCTCTGAATGGGAAAATGCAGCAACAAAGGTATTCTTGATGATGTTCTCCCATACGTAGTGGGACTGTTGTTACCAGGGCTCCTTCTGAGGCACAAAGGTCTTGGCAGCAGCCGTGCTGCTCCAGAGGTGAGGGAGATGCTCTGAACACACAAATATGAGCAGGGTTTGTTTGACTGCACAGTCAAAGGTGAGGCCCCATAAAAATACTCCTGCTGTGCTGCATCTGCCAAACTCATCCAGTGAGGGGTGGGATCTCCAAAGGTTTATTTATTAAGTTTCTGGATAGGCTGTTAAGCAGGTAGGTGGGGAGGTCTGTGCCAGTGACATGATGGCAGCGCTCTGATCAGTATTTCCAATGATGAGGAGCAAAGTCCTCACTATAACCCATGTTAAGGAGCACGGGGTTAACATTCAGATTGCTGTTTTGGTGGTAAATCCAGCAATTGGCAGTATCCAGCCTTAGTTTGAGGAATTTATCAACACAAAAATAAACAATTGTCACGTTTTCTATTTCTTTTGCAGGCTTGCTGGACAGATTTCTCAATTCTTCCAGCTTTGTGGCAGAGCTAACTGTTCAGTGGGATTGTCCTTTTCCTCCTTTCCTTCCTACCATTCATTTTTCCTCTCCAGACCAGAACACCTGGAGGCAGCATCTTCCTGATGGCCATGGAGAATGGCACCAGCCCCAAACCTATTTACACGAAGGTCCACCATCACATGAAATTTTCTTTCTCAGAATGATAAGTTGTTTTTTTTTTTCCTCCTCAGACTAAAGGTAACATAAAAAGTGTTTTATCTGCACTGGGCTGTGCTTTGAGTTTCTGGGTCGTTCCATCAGCATCTGCTGATAGTGCTAAGCCCTGAAACGTGAAAACAGCTATTTTAGCTGTCACATTACCAGTGCAATGACTACTTTTGTGATGCCTGCACAACATACACAGAAAATACATACATCATTTAAAAACGCTTCTTTATGGGGCCAAAGCTTTGGTTTGTATTGAAGCAATTCTGAAATAACATCTTTGCCTGGCACTGGTTGCCTGCTCATAGCTAAGATCAGGCTTTGCTCCTACCCTGAAAAAATTTGGATTTCAAATTAATTTGTGCTTTTAAGAAACACAAAGGCTCACAAATATTTCAGGCAAAATTTCAGATTATAGCTCAGTGAGAGAATAAGTTGTAAGTGCTCTGACCTCACAGTATTGCTAAATTATTATGTTCCTGGACAATACTGTATTGTGGAAATAAAAAGCACTAGCTGCAGCCTTCTATTATCAATCAGCCAGCAGCACAGCAATAAAGTTATGTAACTCTCACTCTCAGAAGCACACAAATCATTACCAGTGGCTGGGGAGCAGAAATGGACAGACAGACTTTGATGTTTAAATTACTCAAAATTGCTTCGTCCATAAATGGCTGAGTTAAGCAATGTGAGTGACAGCATATCACGATTGTATCTGTATTTCTCAAAACCTTAAAGAGGCATCTTAAACCACAGCAAGTCAGGGAAAGCACAACAGCTTGGCAATTGCAACTGCTCGGTATTTTCAAAAGTAGTTTTCAATTTCTAGCTGATGTCACTTGCTGAAATGAATAGGATCCATGCAATTGTGGCACATAGTGTGTGTTCCTAAGGCTTGGCCTCAGCCTTTTGAATTAATTCAGTTATGTCTTAAAGTCCTACTGTATCAAGCTGGGGCTTGGGTTTTTAGATATGCTTATTTAATTTGTACTTCTCTTTTTATTTTTGTGCAGATGCTTCTTTACCTCCAAACCTCCCTACCTGCTTTAGGCTTCTTTGGCTTTTTTTTTTTTTTTTTTNTCCTCCCTACCTGCCTTAGGGAAGGTTGTTTATGGGTTCTTTGGCTTTTTTTTTTTTTTTTTTTTCTGTTGATTCTTTAGGGAGGGCGTTTTTGCTTTTTGTTTGATTGATTTGCTTTAGTTTTGTTGCTTTTTTTGATTTTTAGGCTTTGTTTGCCTTTATTTGGGTTTTTGATGCTTTTGGCATTGTCGGGCTTTGTACTTTTAATTCTGTCATGGGGAGGAGAAGGAATAAAGTGCGGAGATAGCTGTACACAGAGGGATGTGCGGACACACCTGTGGTATGGGCACTCACACGTAAAGGCTCTCTCGCGTACAGGTACTCGCAGGAACAGGCACAGGCGCACATTTATTCCCAATCACAGGCATTAGGAGGATGGGGAACTCAACGGGAGGCCGGGAGCAGCCACGGGCTCTGCGCCAGCGGCTGCGCGGTCCCGGAGCGTCCCCTGCTGCCCATCCGCCGCCACGCCGCCGTGCTGGAGGGACACCGGGGATCCTCGGGACACGGATACCTGGGATCCTCGAGACACGGATACCTGGGATCCTTGGGACACCCGGGATCCTCCGGACACGGACACCTGGGATCCTCGGGACACGGACACCCGGGATCCTCGGGACACGGACACTTGAGATCCTCGGGACACGGACACCTGGGATCCTTGGGACACCCGGGATCCTCCGGACACGGACACCTGGGATCCTCGAGACATGGACACCTGGGATCCTCGGGACACGGACACCTGGGATCCTTGGGACACCCGGGATCCTTGGGACACGGACACCTGGGATCCTCGGGACATGGACACCGGGAATCCTCGGGACACGGATACCTGGGATCTTCGGAATACGGATACTTGGGATCCTCGGCACACCCGGAATCCTCGGAACACGGATACCTGGGATCCTCGGGACATGGACACCGGGAATCCTCGGGACACGGATACCTGGGATCCTCGGAATACGGATACTTGGGATCCTCGGCACACCCGGAATCCTCGGAACACGGACACCGGGAATCCTCGGAACACGGACACCGGGGATCCTCGGGACACGGACACCTGAGATCCTTGGGACATGGACACCGGGGATCCTCGGAACATGGATACCTGGGATCCTTGGGACACCGGGGATCCTCGGGACATGGGTACCTGGGATCTTTGGGACTGGTCTCACACCTGCCTTTGATGGAAGCATGTCCCAGGTACCCACCTGACCAGCTGGAATTTTCCTGAAAGCACACTGCACATGGCTGGTAAAAACTCTGTTGTCTGAAATGAGCACAAGGGACCTTATAGTAGCTCCAGGAGACAACTGGCAGGGGAGAGCCATGGGTCTCACAGGCAGGGACCTTCTCTGTCCCCCTGATAGAAGCATCTTTCAGTTTGGGCTGAAAAGCAGATGACCCAAAGTCCAACATTACCACTGAACAATACTCATGCTTTCTGGCCACCTCTCTGCAGTCTAACCCTTCTGCCCCTGTTTTCTTGGAAGAGTATATACCCTTCTAGTGTATGAAGGGAGTCTGTGACACCAAATACAATATGCAGTGAATAGCAGCATTGCCTATGATATGTAATGATATATGAGGAGTTTCCTCACAGCTTCACAGGTTTTCTTGTCATTTCTCTGCCACAGCAAGTGAAAGGGATTTGTAATTGTGCATATTTTTGAAAAGATGAGAAGAAATGATTCTTGCAGCTGAACTTACACTTATGCAGAGCTAACTGTGGGAGCTGAGACCTAATATTCCTAAATGAAACATTTATTCCTAAATGAAACATTTAAGACCGAAGAGTTTGGACATGATCACATCACAGCAACCTTGAGCCAAGGCAAGTGGAGGTAGTTAAACTGTCCACATTACCCAGATTAGTATGGACAAACACTAAATACTCCCACCTACCCTCAAATACACAACTGGTCAGTGGGCAGGGTGAAAAGTTTGTGTCAAGGTGTGTAGTGAGATTGAACCTCCTTCAAACCTGCTCTCCACCTTGACAGGGTGGGGCAGGGATTATGTTGCCTTTGAACCCAAGGTTGATTTTTTGGCCTTCTGGCCTATGCAGAAATTCTCTGCTACATGTTCAAAGCATGCAGCGACCTGGCTTCATTCTAGGATTGCCAGATACTCTGGATTATATAGGATACCTGATGTTATATTTGCATAAAAAGTCCTGCATTAAAAGTTTATGAATAATGGACTTCCTTGGAAGTTCACTGCATCCACTGCTTGTCTGACAACCCACAACCTACAAGTCCAGAAACACAGCTGTTGCATACAAGCAAATAAATAATATATTTACTATAAAATTACCCTCCGTGCACAAGGAGGTGCAACACACTCGCATGCACAAATGCAACTCATCAGAGAATATCCCAGATTTTCATAAACAAAATGTACCAGCCCTGCCTAATGTGCAGCCCTGTTTCTGCAAAAGTAAATATCTTACCTTGGGCTGCTGGCTTATAAATCATGGGTTTTATTTTTCCATTGCAGGAATGTGCTGCAGATTTATAAAACATTTAAGACCCTGTGGTTAATGTTTCCTCTGGTCATGAATATCCTCAGGGACCGAACCATTGTTTAATCTTCTACAAAAATAACCATGATTTATACAAAAGTTGTTTGAAACTTATTTCTTTTGTTAGCAATACCATTGAATGTCAAAACCAGAACCTAGATTTACCTACCATTCATGCTGTCCATATAATATATAATGCTGTGTGCACTAAGTAAGGAAAAAAGTAAATATTGCTTCTGTTGAGTAAAGGTATACAGGTAGATGGTTTAATTTTTAAGGTGATTTGGATCTAGATGAACATCCAGCAGCCATATGAGTTAATAGAGTCTTAGTGTGCTATAGGTCTGAAGCACTCCTTGTCTGTAAAGTGACTTTGTAAGTCAAAATCAAACACCACAGAAAAAAAAAAAACAAAACCCAGCCAATGAACCAAACAAAAAACAAGCTTTGTTTTCTTTGTCTGGCTGCCAGAGTGCTGCTTGGGTTTCCTCATGTGGTTCAGGTTGGACACCAGGGACACTAAAATCACCAGCTTTTAAAAAACTGATACGGAAAAGTAAGATACAAACTGGGAATCCAAATTAGAACCTGCAATTGTAGAAGTTCTGAAAAGGTCTGTAAAAATGGGGTGACCAAGGGGCATGTGTGTTATAAGGTCTCACAGACTCCATTCCCCAGAAGTTACTGGAGAAAACATTCTTTCTTTCTGACCTGCAGACTCTGAAGGCAACATGTCATTTTCCATCGTGCTACATGTCCAGTCATTTACAGACTTAGCAGTGACCTTGAGGCCACCCTCCACCTGGATCCAGCCCATTCCTACCAGCAGAACAGGCCCTAGGTCCCAGCCAGAACTAAATCAGCTTTGCACAGCCGTCAGGAACAAGAAATAACAGGGGGAAAAAAAATTGGGGTTCAACATCAACATCTGGGATGATGCATACAAGCAGGGAAGGCAGTGATAAATATTTGTATTTAGTCACTTCTCAAGGGGCACATTAAAGGAGGAAGTGTGTTTGCTATTCCCAGTCAGGAACAACAGTGGGGCTTGGGGACTGAGGTTGAAAGTGCATATCAGTAATTCAGTGTAGAATATATTATTATAGGGATTTGGTGTAAATATCAAAAGCAAAACAAAGAAATGAAGAAAAATTCATTCCAGCTCTCAAATTACATTTGGTCTGACAGTCTTTCCCTCTGCTCCTTGCCTTTTTATTTGAGAACCAGAAGCAGAGTCTTTGTGCACCTATGCACATTCAGTTTTCAAGCCTATCTAAGAACCTTTCTGCACAGAGAAAAAAGATGTGAGGAAAAATAAGTTACTAAGCTGAAAACTGTTTTCTCTAAGAACACAAGCTTAGTTAATGATCACAAGAAGTTCAGAATTAAAGTTACATTTTAACAAGTTCTCAGATGCCATAGATATGGTAAAACTTCAGAATGCTGCTAATCTGATCGAGAAACCAGAACTTGCCTCATGAAGACAGTGTAACAAGCACAGGAATGTAAACAGAGGATTATTGGTGTTTCTGATAATGTTGAACTGAAAAATTCCCTTGCTTTTAAGTTCTATGTTAGTACAGGGAAGTACATGACTACAAAACTCATGTGCTTGAGTTCTACCTGACTTAAGTATGTATTATTTCACTCTCCATTCAAGAGCAATGCTAATTTGTAGTGTCAGTGACTGCAATTCAAAATGCAACATTCAAATCAGTGCAATTCTCATGCATCAAGAAAGGTAAAGATGGGCCTTTGGTTTCAAACCTCCTTCCACGAACCCTATGGCTGTGCCATCTGGAGGGCGGCCAGAGAGAAGGAAGGATTGAATCCATGAAGTGAGGAGAAAGATGAAAGACAGATTCCACTGACATTGCCTGGTGCAGCTTCCCTGGGCCAGCTGGTATTAGCAGAGAAATGGGCTTTGTTTAGTGAAAGATGCCCTCCTGTTTTGATGCTCTTCCTTGTCAGGAAAGAGAGATTGCTAGCACCAAGCCCTCATTTACTCTGTAAATTTACCTGCTGTGACAGAGTCTCTGAAAAGGACACTCAAGAGCCAGCATGGATCTCAAAAGAAGGCAAGCAAGCAAGCAGACCACCACAACAACAAAACCCAACAAAAAAGTCCCACAACAACAATAAACCCACAAACAAACAGACAAATTTATTACTCTAATTTTGCCCTTACTTTGGTCATCCTAGCAAGGATTGTCTTTCCTCTTTCTCCTTTCTTTTCCCCCTTAACTTTTAGACTATTCTTAGCTATTGAGATCCTACTATCATTTGCTGGCAGAATTAATTATTTAGGCTTTATTTTACTGTAATTATTGGCAGCTGTCCTTACTGAAACGCTCAGCTGCCAAATGAGGTAAAAACAGATATAAAAATGTTTGTTCAATATCTATGCATTAAAAAAGACAATCATTCTAGCAATAAAGAATTGTCTTAATTGTGATTTCCTTTGCTATCTAAATGGCTCTTATGGGCAAATCACAAATCTTAGCAGCAGAAGTGCAGTGGGGAAAGAGCTACATTCTTTCTAATTTTAATGAAGTTATGTAGGATACCCATGCTATCAGAAATGCTGGAGTTGTTCAGCAGAAGAACTCCTTCTTATCTTCTTCCCCAAAGGTGAGGGTGGCCTTTCATTAGATAAAAGCCATGGCATTAAGCATAGGAGACACAAATTGTAAATGTCAAGCCCACCAATATCATAATCAAGATATTTTTAATCAGGATAGAGGAAAATAGATATACATACACTCATGAGATGTAAAAAGGAAAAGACTGCTGAAAAGCAAGTGTACATCACTCTTCCACTTAATCTTTCCCACATGGTCTTCAGGATCCTTCACAAAACAAAACAAAAAGAACCCAACTGAAAAACAAACAAACAACAACAACAAAAAATAGTGGATCCCTCTCGTTTTATTATCTGTTTTGGAAATCAATGCAGATAAGATGTTAAATATTTGAGGTTTCAGGCTCACACAGGAAATCTCATCAGAAGGGAGTATGGTCCCAAGCAAGTTCCCTCCTCCCCAGCTGACAATTTAATGGGACCAGATTTCCAGTTCCCTTCTCCTGACTCCAGGAGCAGCAACCTGCCTGTCAGAGCCCACCGTGCTTGGTAAGCCCCACCAGATAGCTGGCACAGCACAGTCTCTTATAAACTTATTTTCAAGACTGCAATTCACAGCAATCCAAAATGGCCTAGAAATGATCTATCATAATTGAATAGATTCTATGTTCAGTTTTATTGGCTAAAAAGCTACACTTAATGAAAATAGGATGTAATTCCACACACATTTGACTGGTATTATTTGTGGCAGAAAGTGTAGTAAACAAAAGATCAAGAAGCAAATTTAATTTTTATTTATCAATTAATTTCAGTGGCTGCAAAAGAGCTCTGGTTTTAAATAAAAATAATGCTCTGGTTTTTAATAAAAATAATTGTATTCCATGGATAATGCACTCAGAATGTATCATGATATCCCTGTAGATAAGAGCAAAAAGAAGAATTTGGACCCAAATAAAAGGCACAGCAATGAGAAGAAATCTCATTCTGAGCAGAAATCTTTCTACTTGGTTACCACGCAATCTAATTCTGACAGTGCACTCAACTTGAAAAATGACATCCCCATCTCTAAGAATTGAAAGGTGGCAGAAAAAGCCGGCACTCGGTGCTTTAGTCTAAAGCAATTATGAGCTCCTCACAAGCTCAAAGACAAGAATTGATTTTCATTTCTAGATTATCAAGAGGTGGGGGCAAGCAGGTCAGGAAATCTGACCCTATCTTGACCTGCTGGATTGGATTGTTCTCAGACTTGTTCAATATTGAAAAGGATTGTTTGGGATGGGAGAGAGGGAGGAGGAGGAGAAGAGAAATCCTTTGGCATATTTTGTGCCCACTGATATCTAAGCATCTTTTCTTTTACCTTGCTTTATGGTATTAATAATTCAATATCTAATATTTTAAGGTGCTTCTTTGAAAGACATTTCCCCATGAGTCACTGAATCTGATAAAGACAGCAAAAACTGCAGACTTCTGAATCAAGGGAGTGTAAAAGTGATATAGAAATAAGCATAGCCTGGCCTCAGAGGGGACCTGTAAATCTTTAGATCACTCCCGTGCTATACATATACCTATAAACCAACCAGTTGTCCTATATTTTTTGCTGTTGTGATGATCCAACATTTGTAACACCATCTGTTTCAAAAGGCTCCAAATCATTGCGCTGTTACTTGGCTTCCACAAAAATTTTGCCATTTACCAAGGTGAAACACTTGCAGTTATGCTTTAAACTGAAATAAGATGAAACCTTGCTAATTCAAGTCCATAATTCATCACTACTTAGACTACTGAAAACTGGAATTACTGTAACATTGCTTTATTTTTCTGTAGGCGCTTTAGATAAACTCATGTGCTTTTCCTTTTCTCTCACATTACAAAGGAGTATTTTGTCTACAAGGAATAATACACAAGTTAAACAATATCTTCAAGGAGTAGGTATGAAAAATATAAACTTTGTAGAGGAACTCAAAGCAGCAGGGGTTTAGGAATAGCTTAAACACTAAGCCACTGTTGTATTTTAACCTGGTAGGCAGCTAAACACCACATAGCCATTCACTCATTTCTCCCCTCCTCAGCGGGGTGGTGGAGAGAATTGGACAAAACTTTGTGGATTGGGATATAGACAGTTTAATAGGACAGAAAAGGAATGGAAAATAGTTATAATAATAATAACAATAAGAAGAACTGTAAAATAATTAGAATTTACCAAACAGATGGTGCACAGTGCTATTGCCCACCACTCACTGCTCAGACAACTCCTGAGCAGCACGCTCTGGCCAGTGTCCCCCCAGTTTATATACTGGGGTATATATGGCACATGGTATGGAATAACTCTTTGTCCAGTTTGGATCAAATGTCGTGGCTCCTCCCAACTTCTTGTACCCCCAGCCCACTCGCTTGAGGGGCAATGTGAGAACTTAAAGAGTCCTTGACCACTGCTTAGCAACAACTAAAACATCAGTGTGTTATTAATGTTATTCTCATTCTAGATCCAAAACACGGCACTGCTCCAGCTACTGGGAAAAAAATTAACTCTATCCCAGCTGAAATCAGGACACTTTTTGTGTGGAATACCATAAATCACTTCCAGCACAGCTAATCTCTTCAAGTACAGAATACCTCTGTCCATGTTGATCCACTTGCCCAGGTGATATATAATATCTTCCTGGAATGGATACCTTTCTTCTCTCCTGAAAGCACCTCCAGAGGCTGAGCCCTCATGCCCCTTTTCCAATCATTTTCTCAATGCCCACTTCCCTAGAAACAGATCCCAGCTTTCTGGCTTCCCTACTCTCTAATTCCAGGCTACTGGCCCAGTTACCCCAGCATTGGAACAGACGGATGACACTGTGCTCACCTGGAAGGTGGCTGAAATCTCTTCACATAGCCAGCTGCAAACACAGGCATAGAGACTGGGTGGTTATCGCCATGTTGGAGTTCTGTCTGTTCTTCCTTCTGCTCTCGTGATGGCCTTGCCTTGGAGTAGTCTGCCTCATCCACTTCTTCCCTTAAGTAACAAAAATGTTTCTTGCTTTATGAGATGAGTTGACTTTTGCTTCCAGCATTTCTTCATGTGTATAAGAATGGCTGATAATGACATGAGTTGTCTCTCTGATTCAGCCATGTCATGGGAGTTGGAGTAGATGCAATGCTGTCACTTTGTTGTCAGATTAAGAGACCTTCTCTTGCCCTTGAGGGTAGTGAGTAGTGTTGGACAGGACTCAGTGGATGTGGGCCAGGCCTCAGTATGTTGCAGTGATTTGTGTCTCTCGGGAGTTGCCTGTGTGACAGCTCACTTTTTCCAAATATTTTGCTAGTTTTTCAGGGTTCTGCTCAGGGATGAAGTCCAAAAACATTGGAGGTGCCTACTGTCCTTGGTACTTGCCTGTACTATCCCATACACCCTGACACTCACAACTGTCCAGCCTCCAGGTAGATCTCTAGGTGGTATTCTTAAATAGATGTTTAAAAAAGATCTGGAGCACATTCGGTAATATAAGACACATCAACAGAAACATGCCAGTCTGAACATTCCAATAATATTCTATATTCTCAAAAGCTATAGTAACTAGCCTGGAGAATTAGGAAAAGGAGAAGACAAAAAGGAGGAAAGGAGGGTAAGGGAGTGGGGGACACCTTCCCCCACTTTGTCTTGCCCATAGCTTGGCCCTCTAAGGAGAAGTCAGAAATTACTACTAGTTTCTGAGTAATGGCTCCCAGAGCATGAAGATGAGGGCAGTCTGCCTACAGATACCAGATTAGTCTCATGACCAGCAATTTTATCATATCATAAGCCGGTGTTACAAATGACAGCAAAATGATAAACCTTAACCCAGCCCCCCGAGGTGACAAATTCCACAAGAGGGAACATTTACAGCAAGTAAGGTGCTACTTAATACTGCAACTCTGAGAACAAGTGCAACAACTCTGTGAGCAAATAAATCAACACTGTGATGAGTGACTATTGAACTAATATAATTGAATGTTTATAAAAATTTGTTTTAAAACGCTCTGGTCAGACCTGTCATTATCTTCACCCTCTTGGCACAATGTTGGGTGTCAGAAAAATGGCTGTTGTGCTTTAACCTGGCTGGCAACTAAATACCACAGCTTGGTCATTTATTTTCCCCTCTCCCTACAGCAGGACAGGGGAGAGATTCAAAAAGAAAGATTAAAATTTGTGGGATAAAGACAGTTTAATAAGACAGAAAAGGAAGGAGGAAAATAAAAATAATATTATTAATAACAATAATNAGCTGTCCCCCCAGTTTGCAATCTGAGCATGCTGTCATATGGTATGGAATATTCTTTGTCCAGTTTGGGTCAGTGGTCCCAGCTGTGTCCCCTCTCAACTTCTTGTGCCCCCAGCCTGCTCCCTGGCAGGGCAATATGAGGTGCTGCAGAGCCCTTGACCATTGCTTAGCAACAACTAAAACATCGGTGTGTTATCAACATCATTCTCATGCTAAATCCAAAACACAGCACTGCACCAGCTACTGGAAAGTAAATAAACTGTCTCCCAGCTGAAACCAGGGCACCCAACCATTCAGATTAATCAGTTCCAGAGTAGTGGGCTCCCAGTCTAAAAACTGTATAGGGTGTGTACAGTCAGCCACCACTAAGATATTGCCATTTCTGTCAGAAGTGCCACAGCTGCTTAACAGCCCACATTGACAGAAGCTCTCAAAGGAGAGAATGTGAAACAAATGCTGAAGTAAACATTGAGCCAACCGTAACTGCAGGACTGCTACAGAGAAATGGAGGTGGTCACTGGGACTGGTGTTACCGCAACCATCTGGTTTCCCAAACCTTCAGGAAAAATGAGAGTTTTATGAAAATGTGATGGAAGGAGCCTAGCAAAGCCATTGCAGCTAAGTGTAGGCATTCAGGGCAGTGGGGCAGCCACTAACACACACAGAAATTGTGTATTCTGTAAGAATCTCTCTGGCTAGTACATTATTGTGCCCAGATTTTTCACTCTAATTTTAATCTGATGTCTACCTTTAAAACAAGAATAAACAGGACACTTTGCCTTTTTGCTGATGTATTACTGTCCCAAATCAAATAAAAATTGAAATGAAAATGTCTAAAATGTCCCAAAGTAGATCTCTGCCTCTGCTAAACCTCTTCACTAAGCCTTACAATTTGGTCTATGCAAGCAGACCATATTCAAAATAACAAATGAACGTGTAAGTGTGATTCTAGTGTCGTGATTCTTGATTCTCAAGCAGGAATGTGAGGCACAATGGGGCTGCATACATAAATGCTATAAAATTAGTGCAGACAGCTGGCAAATCATTAATTAACAGCAGTAATGATTTCAAACCAGAGCTCCGGGGACTCCACAGGAAATAGGAAGTACACTGGTCCTGCTTTCATTTATGCCTCTGACCTTGTTTCTTCACCATAAATAAGAAGAAAAAACCAATCCATATCTGAGCCAGGACATCACACAAGCCACAACCATTAGTCCTTGAGATAATGCACACTCTGAAGGAGTCACAGCACAGAAAGCTTTCTTCGAGTATGCTCCAGCATCAGACTGATACAAAAATGACTCTGGAATCCTATGCATACAGTGCTAGACAATTAATCACAAAGACTATTCTAAATAATTCAAAATTAAAAAAAAAA
>VZUA01068934.1:53016-64314 GCA_013401035.1 Horornis vulcanius
GTGAATTTCAAAGAAAACTTAGCTCAACAGTTCCTGCTGTATGTTTTCTTAGAGTGTTCATTCAAATTTCAAATAATGACATACAAGGTAACTGAACTGTCGAGTTAACAACAAAAATGTTACACAAAAGACAAATTTTCTTTTTAAATTTTTCCTTTCACTTAAAAGAAGTGTACAGACAATTACTGCATTATCCAATTCCTTCAACTTACTTTTCCAAGGATGATATCAGAGAGGCCAGATTTCTTAAGAAACAGAGCAGCTTCACTTGCCCCAACTCTCCCTGTGTATGTTGGATCTACCTGAAGGAGAAAAAATTAACATTTAATTGAAACATGACTGTTGTGAAAGTAAATTTAAGAAATGCAATGTCTCTCGCTTCTAGGTCAAAAGTAGTTACACAAACTACATGACCACTCAGAATTCACAGTTTTAGCACTGCAATGGGGAAAAGAAAGAGAAGGAAATCTTGGGGAAGAAGAAACTGCACTTTACTTTTACTTTTTTTAAAGCACATACCTGCTTATAATATGTTTCATATATTGGATTCCCAGTAGAAAACTGGAACACAAGTAAGAAAACAGAATAAACAACAATTAGAATTGACAGGAAAAGAAATGTATAGCACTTTGTGCATTACTTCTATTGAAAACTAAAATAGTGTGTTAACTTGATGTGTTACAAACTGGACACTTGAAATTTAAGTGTGGATAACAGTGACCACCAAGACCACAGGCTACTGTCACCTTTTAAAATTCCTCATTAATCAGGATTTCCACCTCTCCTCGCACTTTTACTTAATGACACTACATAGGGATAAGGTTTTGAAGAACAGATTTGAATTATTTGCTGAAGTATTTCAGACCTCAGTAGGAGAAGTATCAATAATAAAGGGCCAGCTGTTAACATAATGCTGACCTGACTACCTCCTGCACCGTATACATCCTTACAGAGTATTTTCAGCAGACAATTACACACATGCACACACAGAGTCCTGTGCCTGTGTTAACATTTTCAGGACTAGGATCTTAAACTGAAACACAGTAAACAAAAAAAAAAAACAACCAACCAACCAAACAAACAAAACCAAAACCTCTATAGAACGAATGGCAAATTAACAACTCTTGCAACACCCTGATGACACTTTTGGAGGATTTCAACTTGGTGTAATCACTGCATGACACTAAAGCTGCAGACCCAAGGGATGCCCTGCCTTTTCACAGTATTAAACAAGCAGATCCTGGTCCCTTTTGCTGACATTCCAGGCAGATGGGAACGGGAATGCCCAAAGATGCAGAAGCCCCAACACCTATCTTCTCACTCGCCTCCTACAGCTGCCAGGTGAGTTCTAGCCCTGCACAGGTAATCCCTCCACACTTACACTGTCCTCCCCAGCCTCAATGCCAACAGCAAAACCAATCCAGTCAAAAACAGGTCGGTCCTTAGACCATCCAGAGGCGTTAAAAAAGGCAACAGAACAACCCAATAAAGAGTGAGACACAGAGATGTCACAAAGCCTGCGTGGACAACCACTCTCCACCTCCAGGACAGCAGTGAGACACCAGAAAAGGAGAATTTCACACTAAGTCCCATCACTACAATGTCCCCTCCCAAATGTCACCTTCTTCCTTGT
The DNA here is from genome assembly GCA_013401035.1 of Horornis vulcanius. Classification (NCBI taxonomy): domain Eukaryota; kingdom Metazoa; phylum Chordata; class Aves; order Passeriformes; family Scotocercidae; genus Horornis; species Horornis vulcanius. The sequence continues at coordinate 54,650 of VZUA01068934.1, forward strand.
CATCCTCATGGATTTCCAGATGTTTTGCCTACTCTGAGAGGAAGGAAGACAGGAACATGATGAAAGAAAAGACCAATCAAGAACATGAAAATTTTATTTTATGCCAAGACAACCTTCTTGTGAGTTTACAATAAACATGCTAAATCTTCATTTAAGGAGCTATCCACAATAACTAAGTTCTCTGAACCGAGTGCAAGCAAACACTGACTCTCTGAAGATTACAGCTCTATTTGAATAAAAAAATCCTGATTTTCAGGACAGTTTCCTAAGCATCTTAAATGTACTTCACTTACATCCATCAACAAAATAAGCTGCCACATTTTCCAACATCAGCACCCTCTGGAAGCTCTTGCTCTTCCTGATGGCAGACAGGATATCAGAAGGATGCTGCAAACATAACTCATAAATCTGACTATTCTTTGTGCTGCCATGTAAACGATCAGCACATACAAGCACTGCGTTCCTGTCCAAGCAGGAAACACAACATTCAGAGAAAAGGTGGAAGTAGGAAATATCCTGTTCCATTCTGAATAAAACCCAGCATGTTTTCAGCCAACTATCACCAACTATGCACCTCTCGTTTATCAGAAAGCTCAGACCAGAGAGTCAACCACCAACTGCAAGCTCCTCTAACTGATGCAGTGAGTGACCTAGAGCGTGCAGAGACTGGATTCGTACCAAGATACAGAGCAAACTGCTCCAGCAGCAGGACTGAGTGATCTCATCCCATCACCAGACATTCCTGTCACCCTCATTTGATATTGTCAGCCATGACGTGGAGCTGACTTACCTGGCAGAGGCGGCAGGAAGCCAGGGTGATGCGCTTCAATGCTGTGGAATTTCTTCTACAGCAAATTACTCACCCAAACGCTGCTGGAAAGCACTTCAGGATCAATTCTCTACTTGCAGAATTTTACAAAGACTCTCTGACCGATTTACCTAAATGACTGCACCTCTGTGATGAAGCAGACCAGACAAAATGGGTTCAAGTGATAAAAATAGCACAGCTCTCTATCTACCCATCACCACATGTGATGACATCACGATCATTCAAGAGGATTCTGTAATTTGATGACATCTGCTGATGAAGGACCAGCCCAAGACTGTCAGTGCTGGCAGAGACAAAATTTTTGAAGAATGCAGTTGATGATGTGAAAGCAGAACCTGTTAGAGAGGTTCAGTTTGACTAACAGTTTATCCACAGGTTCTTATGCCTGTTCTGTACTCCCCAAAACATCACCTCTGACCAACACTTTAGACCATCTCCCAAATAGACCCTCGTGCCTTGCTGTTTCATCTCCAAGTTGATTTCCTGTTCAGAAGTTCAAGTCTAGAGCCTGGACACTCCCAGCAGATCTGTACACTGTGTTTGTGGTACGTACTGCACACGCATGGATACTGCTCCCAGTCCCTTAGGGCAGGTCTGGGAAAAAGACAGGAGCCTGCCACCAGAACAATTAATACAGCCAGTTCTCTTTCCTGAGGTCTGGAGCTCTGGATCACGTTATTATTTTAAATAAATTTATTATTATGATAAATGATTAACGATAAAATATGATTCAATATTTCAAGCTGCTTGAATTACCCATGCTTATATCCAGTCTTAATATGCTGGTATCAATGGTCTTATTTTAGATCTTTCTGAGTGGATATGCCTCAACATTACAGCACATGTACCCTCTCCTATTCTAATTCCATTTCTGGCATTTACTCTAATTAACACACATCTCCTTAGTAATCACAAAACTGAGGCTATTAAAAGAGGAAGTTTATTACTTTAAAGGAAATTCTGTTCACTGTCCCAATTACAGCTAGATTACTCTTGACAGTTCAATATAGGAAAACAAGTTTTACAACTACAAGGCTTCCACTGAATTAGTTGGAAAATACTATAAATAACTGATAAGTTTACAGAATGTGGTCCTTTATCCCCCTAAACATAACATTTTCTATCAAAAGGAATACCATTGATGCCAGTCTCTCAAGCAACAATAAGAATTTAAACAGAGAAACTGGATTTCTAGAGTAAATATTTGATAATTATCTGATTTTTACCAACATCCTATAGAGGTTTCACAACTACAAACTCCTTCACATTCAGAGTTTGACTTACATATTTTGCACCACATTAATCAATGGAAAATTTTTGATAACAGTTTGTGTGTACATGGATGTTTTCATATGTTTCTGAATATATTCACTTAATTAAACCAATGTTAATCAGGACTCCTGCTAAAGAGAAGCTAAACAACAGTACATGTTCTTAGTAAGACACACAGCAAGTTATGTTATCCAAGCACCACGCAACTCCATTGAGAGATACATTTTTAGAGTACTGCAACTCAAAGACAATTATTAAAAGATTATCAATATATTTAAATAATCTGAACTACTAATAGGAGTCATTCTGAATGCCTGACTGGCCTCAGCACAGTGTAAAAAATAGTTTTAATTTCAAGACATTGAAGGTAGTCGCTTTTCTTCTTCTTTAAAGCAAATAAGTAAACTGACTCTCTTCACAGGGTTATGGAAAATAATAAACAGCGACCACACTGCTTAGGCTTCAATTACCTGGGTGAAAAATCAATCAATGTTTCTTGCAAAAAGAGAAATCAACCCAGGGATCCCAAGCACTCAACCAGAGTTGGAAACAGCCTCTCCCAAGGGTCAGGGACGCGAGCCCTGTCCCCTGCCCTGCAGAAGCTCATCCTGCTCCAGACAGGCGAGCACCTCCCGCTCATCCCTCAGCTCCTTCCCGGTGTCCCCGCGCTACGGCCGCGCTCCTCACGCACCTCCTAAATACCCCACACAGTCATGACATCCTGTCACAACAGCTCAGCAGCTCCAGGCGGCATCAACCCCCCCAGTACGAACAGGAAAAAGAGGTGACGTGCGGAGCACCAGCCCTCGCCTTCAAACCCCTGGCCCACGGTAATCCAGGCGGCTCGGGGTGGGGAAGCGGCAGGAGACCCTCAGCCCCACCCCAGGGACGCAGCTCCAGGGCCTCCATGAGGGGAGGGCGCCGGCGCAGCTTGTGGCCCTCCAGCAGCGCCCGGCCCGGCCCGGGGGCACGGCGGGGGCCGCTCGCCGCCCTTGCCCTGCCCGCGTCCCCTCCCCGCCGCGCCCCGACCCTCATTCCCCGCGGGCCGAGCCCNGGTCGGGCCACGGCCGGGGCGGAGCGAGGGGCGGGAGGCGGCGGCACGGCCGGGCCGGGCGGGCCCGAGGAGGCGGTGGCGGCGGCTGAGGAGGTGCCCGAGACCCGCCGGCGGGTCACCGCGGCTTTATCGGAGCCCGGCAGGAGCTCCTCGACGGCAGTTCCCGCTGCCCGCAGCGCTCCAGAAAGTCACTGAATAATTTAGAACGGAAGAGACCTCTTAGATCATTGAGTCCAACCTTTGACCTATCACCACCTTGTTAACCAGATCAGAGCACTGAGTGCCATGTCCCGTCGTTCCTGAAACACCTCCAGGGATGGGGACTTCACCACCATGTCCCTGGGCAATCAGATAATCCCAAAGCGAGTGAGGTTTGAATGGACCACAGTGGGACACCAGGTCCCACGTCCCTCCTCCGGCAGGGCCATCCCAGAGCACATGGCACAGGATTGTGTCCACACAGTTGTATAATATCTCCAGTGAGGGATCGCAATCTGTTCCAGTCCTCGGTCGCTGCACAGTAAAGAAGTTCTTCCTCATTTTCAGGCGGAACTTCTTGGGCATCAGTTTCTGCCTGCTGCCTCTTGTCCCGCTGCCGGGCCCCACGGAGCAGATCCCGGTCCATGCTCTGACCCCTCGCTGCAGACACCGACAGACGGGTGAGGTTCTCTAAAGGCAGAACAGACCCAGCTCCCTCTGCCTTTCCTCGGCAGAGAGACGCTCCAGTCCTCGATCAACTTTGTAGCTCTAAACCTTGTCAAAGCCGCCTTCATCCAGTGAAGGTCCTTTATCCCCAGTGAAGCTCAAAGGATCAAAGTTTCAGCATCGAATACACCAAAGTTAACAAGCCCCTGACTGCAGAGTATAAATCCTGAGCAGGGGCCTGACCGAGGCTGGATCACTGTGATCACATGCAAGTTAAATCAACAGGAATCCGTTTAAGAGAAAAAGAAAAGGTGCAGGGCAACTGCTATATTTCAGAGCTTTAAAAGTTCTTCACCCCAGACTGTCACTTGGAATTGTTTTACAGCTCTTGGACAAGCAGAAGCAGAAAAATTTGACCTCAGTCAGTCATCAGACTACAAAGTGGCACAGCTGACATCGGGGCTGCCAGGGATCCCCCCCACTTCCCTTCTTCTCACCACACAAAATCCTCTCAGCCAGTGTCTGGAGGTAAATGCAGAGCCCTGGGCGCTAAAGTCTGCCTTCACTTTTTTCTAAATTTGTAGCATTAGTTCTTGGGGGAGGAAGGAAGTGCAGAAAAGCAGAAGGACTTGAGAAAGGATTGAAGGAAATGACTGAAAAAGTTACAAGATTGAGGTACAAGATAGGTCAAACAAAAAATCAGGGCATCATTCATTGTTTCCAATTCATTTCCCTCATTGCATTAGGAAAAAAAAAATTAAGAAAGCTCCCAGGCACTTTGTATATCTATTTCAGAACTATGAAAGGAAAAAAAAAAACCTGTCCAAATTAAAAATTTTAAACTTACTTTACACTTATAAGATCAGATTTGTGGATGGACAGACTGCTGTCAGTCCCACACCATGATGGAGCTGGAAAGTTCCAGTAGGAGATAAGGTGCATTGACTCAGTAAGCTCTGAAATCCTGACAGATGCACAATGGCTACAGGAGTTAAGCAAAGTTTATCTCATCCTTGGTTCCAAGTTTGTTGCAAAGCATTTTTTTTGCCCATTTGCTGAACCCTTGGTTGGAACATAAAAGTGCAATATTCCCTTAGTAAAAATGAGCATTCATTTTACATTTAATATTAAAACATTAAAGTGCAGAACAGTTACAAACCTCATGCTTTTTATTACAGTTGGTTTCAATACATTATAGCAGTGTTAAGATACAGTTAATAAATAATCTCCAACTTTTTCTATAGACAATTTAACCGTGACAGTATTTTTTATAAAAATAACTGCAACTAGTCACAAAATCTAATGTTGCATCAAAAAAGCCTGTACTAAAACAACTCCATCAGAGCAGATTTCCACAAGCTGGTAACAAAATACCACAATCCTTACAGGATGTAAGCAGAAAAAACTGTTAACTTCTTTCAAATGACAATTAAAGCATCTTCCTACTGCTCTGTCCCTTCCAGAGCCTTCTTTGTTCTTTATTTTTTATTTCTTAAACTATTATTCAAAGTATTTTTCCTCCATAGTCCTTTCTCTTTCCTCCTATTCCTCAGCTTGCTTTACATTCATTTCCTTTCCAGGACCATGGGATTCCAATTTCATTTTTATGCACCAATAGTTTCTCAATCAGATTAGACAAGCAAATTTTAAAACGTGGATATAAAGAATGAAAACATCAATGAGAATTTCATGTTCACTTCATTTCTCCCCATGTTCCACCTCCAAAGTCTTCTGCATAAACCTCAGCACCCGTTATCAAGAAATTGTAAAAAATTGTGCCAGTTTTCACTTTGGAAGGAAAACAGCAAAAAAACCCCCAGGAAGTCTGTTTTCTTAAGAGTCCTCAGATTACCCATCTGATTTGGTTTCCCTAGGATTTTCCCTAGGATGAACTACATTTGGAGAACACTGTCAGGCAAAGAAAGTGCCTCAAGGTGTTTCCCTAGCTAGGAGTAGTAAATTATTTATAAACTGCACAGAGGAGTCTTCAACACAGTAGAATACCATTCTGTATTATTATTATTATTTATCCCAAAATTCAGGTCCTCAGCACTAGTTCCAGGGTTCAGGTTCATCCCAATCCTTTAAAAGAGCACAGGAAAATAAGAAAGAAAAACCAGTGCACTGTTCAACTACATTAAAAAGAAATTTAATAATCTACTAACACAGAATAAAGAGAGCAAATTACCTCAGGTTTGACACCATTTAGATCACAAATTCCGATTCAATCATCCCAGTCCGTGGGTTTCTTTGGTCATTAATTTTCCTCAGTGGTAAACAATCTAAATCAACTTGTGTATTGCCAGATGCATTTTGTTATCAGTTTTTATTTCATAAGTCTGATCTGGCATTTTAATAAAAATATATAATCGGTCTATATAGCTGTATACATCTGTCAGCCAGAGTTTTAGAGACAGCATGGGAAAGGTTTTAGGAACCTTAAACTCAAGTCTTAGGAACTGCCTTGCAGCAGAATGACACTAGAAAGTACTAGAAAACTAACCCAGAAAAATAAAAAACTAGGCAAAATAAAAATTATCCATGGCATAAGCCCAATAGCTATACAATTGTATTACAAGTATATAATGATGTTAGATATCTAATGCCAAATTTCACTGTGACATACAAAGTCCAAGTCTCACCAAGTCCCTGGAAATGACACCCAACTACAAAGGGCAGGTAATAGCCTGCGATATGTTGTTTCAGTGAGGGGTCTTAACGCAAATCCTGCTGAACAACCGGATTAATTCCCAACTCCCTCCAATAATTAGCAAATCGCGGGTTTGCAAAAATCCTCATTTATTGACCCCGGTGCATGATGGGGCTTGCAGTCGGGGCGCCCGGCGCCGAGGGCTGTAAACCCGCTCGTGATTGGCTGACGGCGCAGAAGCGCTCGCGCGTAGCCAATGAATGGGCGGGATATTGGGGAGTCGCGGTCTCCAGGCGCCTCCAGGGCCGCGCACCGCCCTCTCCGGCCCGGCCCAGAGGAGCCCTCGGCGGCTCGGGCGGACCGGGCAGCGTGCGCTCCCACGCTGTCCCGCCCCATCCCGTCCGTCCTGCCCCTTTCATCTCCGTCTCTTCACGTCCCGTCCCGGATGGCGGCGATCTCTCGGGCACCCGCGGGCCGATCGCAGGTGAGGCACCGACGCCCTATCTCAGTCTGTACCGAGGCAGCCTCGGCCCGGGCCGGTGTTGGCGTCCTGAGCGGGGAGGGTTCTGTACAACCCCCTTCGTACAGCTCCGTGGCAGAGGGGTGCAGCCGGGTAGCGACCAGCTCTGACACCAGGGAACCAGGGACAGGACGAGAGGACAGTCTTAAGTTGTGCCAGGGGAGGTTTAGGTTGGACATCAGCATTTCTTCACAGAAAGGGTGGTCAGACATTGGAAGGAGTGGAATCACCATCCCCGTGGAGTCACCATCCCTGGAGATGTCTAAGGAAAGGCTGGATGTGGCGCTCAGTGCTTTGGTCTGGTTAACAACGTGGGAATCAGTCTTTCCTAAGGTCGGTGACTCTGTGATTCTTGGCAGGGCCACAGCCACGCACCCCGCAGGACCAGCACCCGTGGTGACCTCGCGGTGGTGGACACAGAGCTGGAGAACGCTGCAAAAACTCCGTCCCACCGCAGCAGGTTCCTGAAGGTGTGCGATGGAAACGCTGGTGGGATCCAGCGGTGCCAGATGCCGGGAAGCACCGTGTGTGCCGGGAGCAGCCGGGTAGCCCAGAGCACCGTGGGCAGCGCCTCCCAAAGGCGCTTAAACTCCGTCCTGGATAAAGTGGCACAACTAGAAAGCAAAATCATGCGTCAAAAAAAGCCCCAGGAATTGCAGAACACTGACTCGGACCTGAAGCCTTTGGCTGAGGAGTGCACCTCATCTGCTTCTGAGCACGGAGGTGGTGCCAGGGGTAAGAAGTACTGGAAGAATTACGGTACCACCAGTGGGAATGGGACCCGCAGGGGTGTCTGTTCTGAGGAAGAGGAAAGTATCCAAAGCCCTAAAAGGAATGTTGCAGTTAAACAGCAGCTTGATCTGGATAGTGATGAAGAGGAAATGAGAGAATTGCTGGAGAGCTCTTTGGGGTTTTCCAGTGGAAATGGAAATCAGAAGGTTGTGGTAAGTGATGCTTAGTGGGGTAGAATGGTAATTACAAACTTTGCTGGAATTTTTTTTTTATTAATGCTTTTTTATAATTGTTTTAATCAGTTGATCGCTTTTTATTTAGATAAAACCAGCAACTAAATTTTAAATTTGCGTTTGTGTCTTGCTCATGATAGGATTTGGGTTCACATCTTAACATCTTAAAATTATTTTTTACCCACAATGATTTGTTCTCCCTTCAGCAGTCCACACATAACAATGAACTAACACACAAATCTCTTTCTCATGTCCTTCAAAAAGAGCAAGACTCCAGTTCCATCAGGAAGGGCTCCTCCACCTCAGAAGGAAGTTTCACCAGCAGAGTTATCTAAAGCATCTTCTTTTCACAAGAAAGACTCAGAGAAAAGTGTGTTTGGTAGAGTTAATTCACCAGCACCTTCAGCTGCCAGCAGAAACCTCTCAGGACGTACCATGAGATCTTCCCCAGAAGACAACAGTGTAAAGATTGCTCTGCCTAAAGCAGGCTACACCAAGCAAAGGCAAGAATCCCTTGAAAGTGACAGAAGTGAAATAAAATCATTAGATGAATTATTTTCTGAAGGAGCTGATACAGAAGATCCAACCAGCAGCAGCTCGAAGTGTAAGTTTTCTAAAATACTGTCTCAGTAGACTCAGTATGAATTATATTGATAATCTCTTCATAAATTCTCTTCATAAACATGGGAAAAATAGTGACTTTGAAAGGATTCACTGGTGAAATTATACATAAACCAAGGCCTGATCAAAGTAATCTGTTGCTCTGTTTCTTTTTTCTTGTGCAATAGGTTTGTATTTTTCTTAGCTTTTGACTTAATGTCTTCAAATTAATGATGCTGCCCTGGGTGACATTATGATGTCAAAACAATTAGAACATTTAGAGCAGTTTTCATGTATCAGTGGCACAATGGGTCAGAGTGAGAACAGCTGCAAATGAGGGGCAGCAAAAATCTCTTGAACTTCAGGAATGTCAGCAGATCAAAGGAGGAAATTTTAGGAGTTTCTACGAAAAAGAATCAATGACTGATTGCTGTTACTTTTTAATACTAAGCTAGGAAGGCAGTACTGATATTTTTTCCACTTTCTTCACTTATGGGAAAGTGTATTGTAATTTTCATGCAAATTCTCATTCGTAGGTGTCATTTGTTTGCAGCCTTCAGACTGAATATCCTGAGCCTTGATGATTTGGCACCAGATACTACCAGTAAGGCAGCAGAATTAAAGCAGAAAGTAAGTAGAAATTTCCCAGTAGCACATATTCCCAGTCTGCCTTTGTTTGGTGGGGTGTGGAGGTTCTAAAATAAATGTTTTTACAGGGAGAAGACATTCAGTTTGCTCAAGAATCAAACAAATATGTCAAAAAAGATACATTGCTAGTGGAAGAGGATCAGGATGCTCTTAAAATGACCAGTGCAGTAACTGGAGTGAGTGATTCTTCTAAAGAGGATGTTGAAAAATGTGTCTCTGAAGCTGAAATCTCTGAACATTTAAGTGGAGTTTCCTCAGATTTCCCTCCACACAAACAGGATTATCTTAATCAGAATGAGAGAACTCTTAATTCAGAATATTCTGAAGACTTTGAAAAGTCTACAACAGACAGGGAATCTGTAGAGAGCCATGCTGGGAGCAGCACACGTTCTGGAGCACACCAATCACCAACATCATCCCTGCTGGTCACCCCAGGGCAGCACAGCCAAGTGACAGTGACAGAAGCTGCAGTTCAGACAGCA
>VZUA01068945.1:0-15363 GCA_013401035.1 Horornis vulcanius
TTTTTTTTTAAACCTGACATAGAATAAACTGCATGGAAAGAATACAAATATGCACTTACAATACATGACAATGCAGCAAAATCCTGGACTCTGTCAATTACTGTGGCACCATATATTTTTATTTTATTCCTTTGGGGAAATATATCATTCACGTAAAAAAAATCATTTGGACAATGCAACTACACGGAGAATATCCAAGGCATGAAAGACACTCCTTTGCAGTGAGCTGCACATGGAGTGATATGGAAAATGTAAGGAAACTGAGGGAAAACTTCCTGGTCTAATTGGTGATACAGTGCTGCCAAATGAGTGTCCCTCTAAAACACACTTGTCACCTTCAGAGATCCCTTGAAGCTACAGGGGACACAGCTGACTCCTTTTGCAGTAACAGTATTCTGAAAAAGTGGAAAAAACTCTGTCTCAGCAGCAAAAACTGACTTGGGCAGCAGAAAGATTAACACCTGGGAGGAGGAGCACCTTGGGAATGTATGGGGTAGGGCTGAAAATCACTTCCAAATTATTTTGTTCAAGACTAGAAGAGCTGCCCATAACATGCACTAGGAAGCCTTGGATTGTTCAGAGTGAATTGTTTTTGAAAGGAGGGCACGAGGCAAAAAAAATTGCATTTTGCTTACCTAGGAATGACTTCAAAATTATGATTGAATTATTTTGAATTGTGTGGTTGGAGATTTTTGAGCAAGTTGGAAAAAAAAAAAAAGAAGAAGAAAAAAATCAGGAGATGGCTTGCTAAGTTGGGCTTTTATGCTCATTAGCCCAAACACAGAGCCAGGGAAGGGAGACCTTGATTCTCTCCTCTCTCTGGGGGGACATGGACCTCTGGGCTTTGCTCCTGGGGGAGGTTCTGAGCCCAAAGGCTGGGACAGGGATGCTCCCCTGGACCATTTCCCACCTCTGGAAGTGGGAGCTGCATGGGGGCCTTATGCAGCTCCTTGACTGTGGACATGTCAGTCTACAATGGGAATGAGATCCTGTGGATGAGATTTGCTTTGAACAGAATACTCAGCCAATTTTCTAACAGTGGGGAAAAATCTCCAAGAAGCGGGATATTAGGCTTGAGGATTTCAATTGGGGTAGATGACACTTCTTCAGCCAACACTGCCAAGGAAGGATCAGTCAATTCCCATAATTCTTTTAACCATATTGGCCTTCCATCCCCATTTACCTTCATATCTTTTTATTAAAAAATTGGCATGGTAATAACTTCTGCATTGGGAGATATGCATGAGTTGTGAATTATTGACTATAATATTGCATGATCATCTAAGTCTGTCCAAGATTTCAGAACTCAGTGTCCAGGTCTATATGCAGCATGTCAGTTATTTTGCTCTTTAAGTATCTTTTTTTTTTTCTTTGGGCTTTTACAATATATTATTAAAAATTTGAAGGAAATTAATCTGTTTTTCAGGTAATAAATTAAATAGAGATCACTCTCAAGAAAAAGTAGTGCATTATTTTAACTGCAAAATAAATCACAATGAAGATGACATGTTTTTAGGCATGTAGACCAGTTAATGTATGTAAAAATACACCCAATCTTTTAATTATATCTAGGCTTTGAGTAGTCATTTCTTTAATAAGAATCAAAATATTTCCACATGCATTCACCTTTTAAAGAATATTTTCCTCTGCAAATCTAGGTGACCAGCTAACTCTCATCCTGGGATAATCAATGGGAAATGAGTGGTGGTGGCAGGGGCTGGCTGCAGGGGAAGCAGGCTGTGGGTGAGGGTTGGGCTGGGCAGCTCTTTGCAGAGGAGGTAAAGTTTCCCTTGTCTCCTTTGCATATTCATGTGGTGGACCTGGCTGTTAAATCACAGGTTTGCTTTGCTTTCTTAACAGATTTCACTGGGTTAATTATGTGGAAAAATTGGTAGCAGCGTATATGACATATNAAGATCATGCTGGAACTGTAAATTGTAACCCTCCAGCAAAAGTTTAATGTTTGTTTAAAGGGGGCAGCTTTCTATTACACTGTTTGAACAGATCTCCTCAGACAATGATCATAACCTTGTTCCCTTCTCCTTCACACGCAGGTTATGATATCTATACTCTCCTTATCATATGTGACTTCACTTTTATGAGCTGTCTCTGGCTCTCACCTGATTTCATGCTTGAAGCCAATGGGGATAACGTGGAGCCCTGAACAAAACGACAGCCTCAGATTTTTGAGAACTACTTGCAACAGCCAAATATTTGACCCTGGGCAGGGAGTTGGGATTTAGATTTTTTTATTTTTATTTTTTTATTTTTTGTTGGAGCCCCGGCGGGCGGAAGGGAGAGCTGTGAGGACCCGCCGGGTGTCAGCCCAGCCCGGCTTTGTGCCCTGGCCCTGGTGCGGGGTCCGGGCGCGGCGCTCGGGGCTGCGCTGTCCCCTGCCCCGGCCGGGTGGCACCGAGCGGGGCTGGCGCCGAGCGGCGGGGCTGCCTCTGGCTCCGCGCTCCCGCTCCCCTCTCCCCCAGCCCGGGCAGCCTCGTCCTGCCGGGGCGAGCCGCGCTTACAGACTTGCTTTACACGCAGGGGCACATTTTCTCATGCAGGAGTATCGGTCCATGATGATTCTTTCATGCACAATTTAGAATCTCTGCTTTTGAACACATGACTTGTGGCTCGTGGGTTTTCTTTTCTTTCTTTTCTTTTCTTTTTAAAATTTTCATTGACAATGCCTTTTAGATTGTTATTGCCTACATCTTCAGCATTTTGTGGCAAGGATGCTGAAATCTTTGTCTAACCGACACATATTATCTATCATAGACGAGCCTGCCAAAATAATTCATCAAAAAGTTCAGACGTTTAGTTGCTCACTGAAAAGCTGTTCCAGCCTGAGTTAAACAGCTGCTATCCACTATGTGACTAAGAATAAAAAAATGTCTCCATCACTCTGAAAAACAAATTTTAATACCTAGGCTATTAAAAATCAGTAACGCTATCCTTTAAAAATGATTAGAAATGTATGAGCAGGTTTTTTTTTTTTTTTTAGAAAGCATATTTGGACAAGAAGAAATGGCTCAGCAAGGAGGTAAAAAAGATCTCAGTCTGTACATCTTTGTGTGTATGGGAAAGGCACGTAGGATCTGGTTCCCAAGCCCAGCAATTCCCTCTCACTCGCTGCGTTTGGTGAACCTGCAAGGGCAGCAATAACAGTCCTGTACTACAGAGACTTCAAATCCTCTTCTATCTAGGTTCTCGTGCTGTGCTCTCATCACTGGGGTTTTGCACCTAGGAAGGGCTAATAGGTACTAATTATGATTATAGCAGCAGCTATTTTTGCTATACTTAGTGTGGTCCCATATGCTTAGGATTCTAGAAGACAAAGGGGACAAATTGAATGATTTTGGATGTGAAATTCATTTGCAGTGCTTTAATTCCTTAATCTAAGACTAAAGAGTGCATTGGATATGCTGGCCTAAGAGTGAATATGCTCTGAGCCTCCTGGGATTTTGTCTTATGTGAACCAGCTCCAAAAACTTCAGAAAATAGTAGAAACAAGATTTTTATTTTGTCCCCCCTTTTTTTTTGTTTTGCAGAGGAATAAAATACAATTTCGCTGTATTTGTCAATGTATTCTATAAATGTAGGAAATTGAAGAGCACGCAAAACATTGTTGGAGATTTGAAAAATGCACACAGTAATGAAGAATCAAATTCTTCCCTGAAATAAATCTACTGATTTCAGTGGAATTAGGCCAGTAGGGAATTTGATCCTTAACAATCTTGTTCAAATTCTACAGCAGTTTCATGCTGGAATGTACTCACAAACATCTAGGATGACTCACAAATGAAAAATTTATTAATTTGATTAAAATGTTTATATACTGCGCTTTCAATATAGATATTTTTGTGGGTTCTGTAAAGAATTTAATATAAATTCTTGAAAATTCTGTGGCAATTTTCTAAAGGCACACAGATGAGAAAGTAATGTTGCTTCAAGCATAAAAAGAAATGAATAAAAAATTTAGAATTAATGTGACTATTTCCAAATTAAGGAATACTTATAAAAATATTTTGCGAGGATAAAAGTAGGCTAAGGTTCCATGCTTATGCAGAGCATCAATTTTTTTCTTTATCTCGTTCTCTTTCTTTTTTTTTTTAGGCTTGAGCATAATCTTATTATACCAATAAATGAAAAATATGCATTGAGAGAATCAATATACTGATTGTATGACTTTTTTGAACAAGGTTCATCTTGTGATAGCAAATTAATTTATGTTTTACTTAACATAAAATTTTCTTTAGCCTTAATTCAGAAGTAAATTGCTCTTTTAAGACTTAAGATTTTGTTTTTAAATAATTAACAGAGAAAAATGAGCTTCAGAACTGTTCAATTAATTTAATAACAATATCTTTTGAGGTATAAATACATTTGCTCCATTCAAGCAATAAAATTAACAATAAGTGTACAGTGTGAAATAGATTTTGGTATATATGCCTCAACCGAGGGACCTGCCATCCTCACTGCAGCAGGGAAGCGCTCACACTTCCAAAGACTAACCAAATCCCAGGAATATTCAGGTTTCCTCAAAAGCCTCTATTACTGAGCAATAATTTAAATTACGAGTAGCTATTAAAAAATAGCAGATTGAATGTGGAGAACCCTCCACTTACGCAGGAGGCGAAGAGGTTTTTGAAGTTTCCTTTCCTAAAACAGATTTTGTTTTTTATTTACCTTCCCCTTGTCCCCCCATGGAGTTCCTATGGAATATATGCATCACAGCTACTTAAAAGTTCGACAGCGAGAGCACAAATGTCAACTAAAGGACATTATTCAGCACGAAACATCTGCACCAAGTTGTGGAATCACGGTAATACTATAAGGAATAAGCTGAGCAAAAATTCCTGTGTCGAATATTGTTACACAATTTTATGTGATAAATAGCCAGAACAAATGCTCGTCAGAATTACGTTTTTGTACTATCTTATTCTGCAAAACTAATTTGCGAATGACCTCAAAGATAGATGATTTGTTAATTTGCAGATGTCTCTTCACTTTCCTCTCCGTCTCTGGCTGTTTCAGGAGATTAGGCATTTTCTGACTCTATGTGCATGTATAAAATATCTCTCTCTTAGGCATTTCTCAATCACTCATCGTACCATGTTTAAGTGCTAAATATATGTATTAGGCACACACATGCCCACCCACAAATGTGAGATACTTATACATATCTGCTAGCTAGACATTCAATTAAATATGTATTGTAAAAGGCATAAGTGATTTCAAAGATTTGAAGACAACTGTGATGACAGTATATATTACTGTTAAATTCACCAAGGCACATCTGCAAAACAGACTAGGGACTTATCTGTAAATCTTCTCTAGGAAGCTGAAGGTAAACATTATTTGTTTGCCAGAACAGTGTGGAAAAAATATTTATGATTTCGAGAAATAGTTAGTGAGACCTTTGCTAAGGGAGTAGAAGTACATTTGCTTTTTAAATGAATTCATCTCAAGCAATCAGGATTTAGTTAAATGGACTAATGCCACTGAACATTTCAGTCTGTCATTTGGGGTGTGAACACTGGCACTCAGAGGATAGCTTTTAAGCACAATACATTTATGAACTCATTTCTTTTTCCCTGAGGATTAAAAAAATAATTTTTATGCACAGTATCAGTGGCCTTCTTTAATAATTTCCTCACTGCCGCAGCTCACCTTTAGAAAAGATGGAGAGTTTAACCACATATGGTAAAAGTTTTAGCCCTGGGGGGTTTATTATAGCAATATTCCTTTTCAGTGCACTGTCCACCATAACGGGTCTTAACATTTCCTCACCGGGCAGACAAGCAGAGAGGCACAAAAATGAAACAAGCTATGTTTAGCAGAATTCTTACATACCATAATCTCTTTACCATGGTCAGGCAAAGCTGGAATTTTCAAGATGATCTCTTATGGCACAAATCCATTGCAGGACAGAGCTGATTTACAGCTTAGCACCATTCTCCACTCTTCACTGAGAGTAAGTTAAATGACCCAAGAATAACATTAATATGTACTATAACTAGATAGAATGGTGGTCTAAAGGGTGGTCTAAGGCATTATCTTTCACCCAAGGAAACTCAAGCTCATATATTGCCCAGAAATACTAATAAGGGTCAAGTATCATTACTATTTTAAGAGGTTGACAATGCAGTGAGTTATGGGGTACGATAGCAAAGCAGGGCTCTTCTCCTGCCTTCTATCAGCCCTCTTGTCTCCCCTCTGTAATGTTTTGAACAAATCTTGGCTAAATTCAGACTCATTATTTTCCGTGCTCTTTCGTGGCTAACCTGGTTTAAAAATACCTGAGGACAACATTTTTTTTTGCTTGGTTGGGACAACATGCTTAACCTCAGCTGAGTCCCACAGTAAACATTTTCTTCCTTTTCTCCCTTTCATTAGGGAAGTAATTTAGAATTTAAAAAAACCCACCAAAAAAAAAAAAAAAAGGTGGAAGAAACTGAAGTGCAATTTTAACATCAAGTTAGGAGGGGCACTAAAATACTTCCCCAGTAAAAAGAAAGGTCTGACAAAACAGTAAATAGAAAAGTAAGATGTTGAAATTATTTTAAGACAGATGCCTTTTTAAACTGTATTAAGAACACCTATCATGGAGCCTGATTCCAGCAGTTCCTCACACAGGAGGTATTTTATCTTCACAACATCTGGCACTGTCAAGGAGGTACAGTTGTAGACCTTACCAGATGCAGACACTCCATACATAAAAGTACACTAACAAATCATACCATTAATAGCAGCACAACACAAGTGTTTCTTATACATCCATGAAGAGAACTATTCCATGGTTATGGGAAAGCTTAAAGAAAAAAAAAAAGCCACAAAAAACCCCAACAAACCTTAACAGAAATTTCTTGTAATTCCTAAAACATAAAAATAACTCAGAGAGCTTTATTTTCAGCTTTTTTTATAGATGACTGACAAGAAGGCTTTTTTCTTCAGGGTGAAAAACTCCTTGTCCCATAAATCTGTGTGGTTGACATATCTAGGTAAATTTGTATCCTTGCTCAAAGGGATCACTGGTTTTATTCTCTATGGATTTTTCACTCACTCTGTTGTGGAAAGTGAGTTGAGGCAGAGAAAAAATTGCTTGATATTTGAAGGAAGGTTTACATTATTTTTTATCATCCACATTGCACTGTTGTCACTTGGTTTCTTTAATGGACTGTTTAAAACATGATATTATACGACATAAACCTTGCCCATTTTTGAATATAGAGTTTGTTCCATACCCTGAAGGTCTTGAGCTCGATATTACTCTCACGTCCTCCTCTGTTAGTTGGATATAACTATATTAATCTCCAAATAAAACATGAAGGCACTTGGAAGTTATCTATTATATTTACATAAAACACATGCTATGTTTCCTACTTTAATATTTTATTTATTTATTTTTCAATCAAGGTGTCTCTGATAGTCTCTAATATAAACGAGCGGTACCCTGTGTTTCAAGTAAGACGCCCTTGAAAGCAAATCTGAACATCAGTGGCATTAAGGAAATTGCCAAAACCCAAGAATTCAGTTTGCATATGTGTCACTTGATCCTTCCCCTTTGTATTCCACCATCAGTTATCAATAACTCACAGGATTCATCAGTACAATGAATAGGACTAACAAGAGAGGCAGAACTTCTTTTTCTGATCTCTTTTTCCTCTGGCAAATAAAGTCCCCTCCCTTTTATTAAATGGTTAAGTGAAATAAATAGGTCTCAGCGAAATAATCTTTTAAGACCAAAGCTCTGCTCCATCTTTTGTGCAATATTGTTGTATCAGAACGCACAGAACAGCAGCTAGCTGCTGTCCCAGTGTATTATATTAGTATATATGATACCACTCTTCTCAAAGCTGGAGCCATAACATGTTGTCAGGACCGTGTTTTCTATTCCTGCAGCATGCTTTAAAATTTAATTTTCTCCAAAACATGCGCTGCTTCTTGGAGCTGAAGTGATTCTGAGTGCCTGTGCTGTGTTATGACAGCGGTGATGGTGGTGGTGCACGCTTGGCAGAGGGATTAGATATGGGTCAAATGCTTAACCATCTGGATTTGCCATGAGCTAAACCTTATTTTTGATACCTCTGTTTAGACTAAGTGGAAAGCGATTCCTCCTTCGCCCCCTCCAAACTTTTCCCTCTCCTCTGCGGGCTGGTGTGGCCGTGGAGCCGCACTTCTCCTACCACCCTGTGGCAATCGCATGCCATGACACACGTCAGCCCAGCCCGGGCTGCTGGCAGCGAGCTGCAGCCATCGACAGAGTTATTTGTCTTCTGGTGATTAATTCTAGGAACAATTAACTTAGTTTCCTTTTCCTTTTTCTTTTTTTTTTCCCCAATGCAAATATGCAAATAATACACGTGTAGTGCAGAGTGATAAGATGAGAGCAAATCTGTAAAAGAGATTACTGCTGCTTAATTCTTTTTGGGCGTGTAACTCGAACTGTATTAAAATAACTCTTAAATGCTGGAAGGGATAGACTCTGGTTCTGTGTCTGAGCTATTTGTGTATTATAGAGAGAGAAGATCTTAAATAAAATATCTGGGCAGTATTTTAGACATGTCTATTTGCTTACTTAACATGTCAGGAGATGATGAATACAAGAAGTTACCTTGATCAAAAAGAGAAAGGTTAATACAATTAAAATTTTCTCACTGCATGCACATTTCCCAAATTCTCTGCATTTTATATGTAGCAGATGGTGTTCAAACAAATCAAGAAGCTGAAGCTAAAAAAAACACCCTGATGGAGAAACTCATATATTTCTTCAAACGATAAGATGAACTGCAGATGTTTGTTGGAGTACTGCTGACGCAGGAGACCTAAGAAGCAAAGGCTTAAAAAGAAGAGTCCAGTTGTGTTTAGCACTGGCCAACCACTCTAGCTGTCACTGCATGATTTATGAAGCTTGCTTGCTAGATTTTATGTCGACAGAGAAATTGTGATTAAAAAAAGCCTGACCAGTTATCTATGCTAACAGGGAACGTGGCAAAACTCTAGCTGTATAGCATACCTTACACCCCTCTTGCAAGTTTAGCTTTTCTGGGCAGACAAGGATGTTTAAGCAGCATAACTCACTTCCATCAATCTTTCAGAGTTTTGACCAACGTGCTTTCATGCTTCTGCATTTTGTCCACATGGTTCTCGGTAGTGCTGCTAGAATACGGTGCTTATCTGACACCTGCAGTCAAATTAATCCCAAGTTAAGCCTGACAAAGTCACTAAAAGGAAAACAGTTGTCTGTTTAAGAGCTTGGGAATCAGACACAAAACCAGCTGCTTGATACGTGCTTAAAAATCATTAGCAAGCACTTAAAAATTAATTTCAAGATTAAGCTTGATAACGTTTACAAAACCTACAATTAACTCAGTGTTTTACTGGGAGAAAGTCGCACCCTTATGTGTCAGTGTTTCCACACAGAAAATCACATGTTCTTAGGACTTGTTGCAACTTGGCTGTAAATATTTACTTTAGACAGCAGTTTAGTAGTACACAAGGTTACAGCCCAAAAGCAAATATTTCATACCAAGTCTCAAATATATGGATTTTCCCATTTGTAAATGATTCAGGCAGCCTTTCCCCTCCCTTAGAACTGCTAACTCAATCTATAAACATAAATATAGCATTTCAGAGGAGAAAAGATACAAATCACACATCAGTACAGTAGTCCTCAGGGAGTTTATTATGGGGTAATTGGACCAAACAAGGGCCAACTTTTGTCCTGATTTACAGCCTCAACAAATCTATAGACATCAGCAGAGGTCTAAGGCAAGGAAGAATTCGGCTTTGAGGGGTGGGATATACTTTTTAATTATTCCAGCTTAGCCTCCCTAGACTGGCTTCTGCTCTGAAGGGGCACCATTATAAATGTGACTTGCAAGCAACTCAACTTGCTGGCTGTGCATGGGTGTAACTCAGAGCAAGGCTTTGCCTCCCCAGCAATGCTTACTCATCAATTCTGAATTTGGCTTCTCCAAACAATTACAACCCTCTGCAGATATTGCATAACATCACTGAACATGTGTGGTTTTCTTATATAATTCCTTAGGCTGGTTGCAAAGCAGAGCTCCAGGCTAGAGGCCGAGTCACACAGGGTAAGAGCAGCTTCAGAAACAACCACCATTCAGGTTTGTTTACTGCAAGGACCTCTTGAAGGAAACCACTAAATTAAGGAAAACGAGGTAAGTAACGAGCTCGTGTTGGTGCAGTTTTGCTATATCCTCCCTAGGATTGCTGATGTTCCCTTGGGTTTAGGAAGAGGACGTGGGAACAGGTTAATGTGGCTACAGCAGCAGTGATGAAGGGCACCACAGTGGCCAGGTAACAGTGAAAGAGCATTTTGTAAGGCTTGCACAGGGATTTTGTGCCATCAGTGAACATTCACTCAGCTACAGCTGGAACTGGAAGTGGCCCAGAGTAAATGTTTCACAGGCCATGGCAAATTGCTTGGAGATTTCAATGCATGTGACCATGTAATTATATCATACATATCTTCTAGATCACTGGTTTTGTGGTTCCAGAATGGTTACCAGAGACTAAAGGGCAGCAGTGTCTTCATCTAGGGTTGATATGAGGTAACAAGGGGGGTGAGGTCTCTATTTCAGATTAGCATGTGGGTCAGTGTCTCTGAACTTGCAGCTAGAATTTTTCTCATTTATTTTTTTCCTTAGCTGGCCACGGTATTTCTTTCAGTGGCAGCTCTGCTTCTGTGATTTTCACCGAATTTACTGTGGAAACAAACAGTGACTGTTGAGTCTGAGTCAGATTGTGGTTCTGCCAGCCATGGAGTTTATGAATGTACCTAATGACTCAGTTTTCTGCAGTTCTTGAGCACTGTGCAATCAGAAATAAAAGAGATATTTACAGTGTAGTTATGGTTATTGTCAAACACAGGAAATTCTTGCAAACACATCTAAAAGTCTCAAGGAGGATGCCTGGATCTGCCTTATGGGTGGGCTGTGTCTGTCTGTCTGTAACCACTATACAAGAAGGCAGGTTTGTACTTCTCTTCTTTGGATGCTGTGGGAACCATTGGGTGCTTGACTGGCTGCAGAGAAGTAAATCTGGTGTGCATTGGGACACTCCTACCTGCTCTATGATAGATTTTACATCCAGTTATAGGCCAAAATTAATTCAAAAAGATGCTGCACAGGACAGGATTGTAATCTCTGCCATGTGCACTTATGCCTGTAGATTTTCCTTTGCTTCAGTGCTTTCCAGTGCTTCCAGTGTATTCAGTTGGGAATGTCTTTGTGCCTCATTCTCCACCTCCTCAGGACAAAAGATGCCTCTTAGTTTTCTGTTTGCACAGGACTTCAGAAAAAGGGACCCCAGTCTGGTTAGAAGAGCCCTCAGTTTTCCCAAGGGTATGGATGATGTTATTGCCAGGATAGTGCCAGACAGGTGTAAAACTCACTTCCAGAGGATGCAAAATATGCAGAAGTGACTTAGATACAGCTACAGCTCCCAGTACTCTTTCCCCTTTTCTTCTTTTCTTCACTGGAGGATGCTATGCCAAGTCGCTTTCCTGCCTGAGACAGTGAACAAGAACACTCATCTTCCACTTACTTCTGTGGGACATGCACGAGGCAGAATCTGACTTTACAAGCTCTTACCATCCTTGGTAATGTCATTCCTTTGATAAGGCATGATATTATATACCTTTCTGCATTTCACATGCCATTAGATCTTTGATCATGAAAAGTCATAAATATAAATAAAGTATTGTACTATCCCAGCAAGATGTTTAGTCCCTGAAAGTGCTTGCAGAACAAACAGTGTTGTGAAATCATTGTTGGCAATGCCTGTGTTATTCTTGCTCCTGATAAATGCACTATTGAAATAAACCAGCTCTCCCAGCATTAATGATCATTTGATTAAAGAAAACTTTCTAGTTAACATTTTGTAACAATGTAATAAGTAACTTTCAATTAAATTTTTCTATATGTGGGGAAAATGTGTAATGAATAAATCAGTAAAGACCACATAATGGAAGCCTATTAGCAGGGTGAATATATTCTTGTAACTCAAATTTCTATACCACTTTAGTATTATCTTCTATCAGAAGAGAAGGTACAATTACCAATTTTATCTTATCTTAGACTTATTATTAAAGAGTAGTAAAGGAAACTTCATTCCAGAAGCTATAATGTGATTTTTGATTAATGGTGGGATTTTTATGTGACAAGAATATTTCTCCTAGGCAAAGTAGGCACTTGTATCTTTGCCTGAACTGACTTGTTTCTGGCAGGCTTTTCACTGACAGAAAGTTTTGCTTCTCTATAGATACATGTATTTTTCTCCATGTATAGCAGATTTAGGTGTACAGGATCAAATGCAATCTGAACTTAATCTATGCTACATGAAAGGAGTTAAGCCTTTCCTTCACATTTTAATCCATTTAACAAGCCTCACTAAGCAATAAACACCTTCCACTTTATCTTATGAAATGTCAAAGCTGTAAAGTGAAAGGTTACAAATATGAGCAAAATTCATCATCACACAGAGTGTTGCAAGTCGGTCTCACACTTGTAGGTAGATGCAAGGTTATTGTCACTGGAAGCTACATGTAAATAATGATGGCCAATGGGATGTTCAAGAAATGATTTGAAATACATGGAAATGGGTATCCATTCAAGGTTTGTGACTACTTTACTACTTTCAACTAGATTTGTTTTTTTCCTAGAGTCTCCTTAGCTCCAAATAGCATAAATGTTACTTTGATTTCCCTTTCAATACTTTTTTTTCCTGCTCTTGCATTTTCTTTCCTATAAATACACATAAATGAATTTATATTCATGCAGAGATATATGTGCTTATGTCAATCGTCCTGGTTTTGTCTGAGATAAAGTTAATTTTCTTCCTATTACTAGTATAGGTGTGTGTTTTAGATTTAGTATGAAAACAATGTTGATAACACACTAATATTTCATTGCTGAGTAGTGTTTATACCAAGTTATTCTCTCCTCCATCCTGCTGTGGAGGGGTGAGTGGGAGAGCAGCCGTGTGGTGCTTTATNTAAATCCAGGCTGGCTCATGTCTGACAAGTCCACCAATAAACTGGCACTGACTGGCATATTTTTCTTTTCTTTACTTCCAATTTTTAAATCTCTATTATCAATACAAATTTCATAGGTCATTGAAAATGCATAGTGTCCTGATGCATGGTGCTGCTGTATTGCATAGAAGGTTTGCTTCAAATTCTATACCATTTGGTGGGTATTATTCCAGGGAAAATAACAGTTTNCATACGTGCAATTCACAGAATCCTTTAAATTCTTCAAAATGGGTGTTTTTACCGATCCCTTCAAATACCAATGAGCTTGCTTTGGAGTGGGACTTCTAAACAGTTTTAACAAGCTGTTTGTTTTCCCTCCCTCAAAAATAGAGAGGCAATCAGAGTCATGTTCACACTCTTCATTCAATAAAATGTTGGAAGAGTCAAAACCATTATCCTGTGCAACCCAATGTCTGTTTCTGCCAAACTGTATGGAAGCAATATCTTTTGGGGTTGTACCCAAATTGGCTACGTGAACATGGCCAGCAGCATTTCAACATCTGTGTTACTGCACAGAAACCCCATGGTGATTCACTGGCTGCTCCTGCTGCCTTCTCTACGGTATCTGTAAATATGCACAACATATGAAACACCTCTGTAAAGGCTCTTCCAGCTTGGAGACCTTCCTCTGCCACAAAAAAACCCCAAACCCTGCTGTTGATTCAGGTACAAATGGGCCACCGATATATTTTCCAGGGCAACCACAGGATTTATGAACTCCATTCAAGTTTGCAGCAACACTGTGGACCCAGTGCAGATTTTATCCATCCCCTTAAAAACTGGAAGAAAAAAAATGGGCCTTTCAATTAACCTCATATTAGTCCAAGAAGGATGATGGCATAATTTTAAATGAGTGTTATCTTGCATGAAATATAATGCCTGTGCAGAATAATTTCCAGCTTCCCCTGTCGCTAATCTCTGAACAAATACAAACAAAAAACAGTAGCAGGTCAGAGCCTCCATAATTCATTCATTTTCTCTTCCACTGAAATATTTTACAGTTCTCCATTTATTTGCAATTTTTTGTTCTAAAGCAGAAATCCCCTTGAGATCTGGCATCTTGTTTGCAAGAGCGTCTGCGGGGAAAACAAGGCCGATGGCAGCTGGGAGAACAAAAAGGCTAAAATGAAATGGGATATGACATCTTCAGTTGTTGTATGGATGTCTGCAAACAGATTTAACGAGAGGCACTCATTTTTACTTTAGAACCTCACAAATGGTTTTTCATCAGGCAGTGTTTGCTCCTGTATCCCTGTTGTTTTGGCCCCTGTTTTTCCCTACGGTGCATTCTGCCCTTTGGTTTTTTGCCTCTGCCCCACCCCAGGCTGGTGTCTCTGCCCTGCTGGTGATCCAGGCTGATGAACTGTGATTCTGAGCAATACCCAGGCAAGATAGGTATGCCCTCAGTCACAGGCATAAATTACACAGAGGGCAGGCCTTTTCTCGTCTCAGGGTTCCGTGGGGGAAGGGGAGCAATGATTATGATCTTTTAATTAACACTGCATCTTACATAGCATGAAACAAAGGTGTTTGTGCTGGGGTTGACAAAACAGATTCAGAATCAAACACAAGTCAATAGGATTTTAGACTTGGAGTTTGAGAGGAAGGGACATGCAGTGGGGTCATATTGTCCAAAGTCCCTGCACAGGGGATTGCAGCACAAAGGAAAGGGTTTAGACAGGAACAAAAGCTCCTGAGTTTCACTGCTCATCTGGCAGCTCAGGAGCAAGACCCTCCCTTGCCTCCTACAATTTCACAGGTCTTTGCCAAAATAATCATCTTCAAAAAATTGAGGACCCACAACCCCTTTCACCTTTTCAATATCTTATGCTGCTCTTATTTTCATTAATGTTCAAATTTTCAACAAACTATGGAATAGATATAGCTCCTAAGGTTTCTTATGCTCTGTTTTGAGGCATTGTTAGTGTGAAATGACAAATCTGGTAATGATGGGCATGGTCCAGCCAGGTTATTCAAAGTCATTTCACTGAATTAAAACTTGAAACTGTTCCTGTTATATTGAGCAAAATGCAGGTTCTGGGGACATTCCTCACACGAGTGAGGGTGTTCATGTGTATAATTGTTTTGGAAATGATGCCTGTGCTTTTCTTTTCTTCCTTTCCACCCTTATCTCAACACAGCCCTTATTCCACCAGGACTTCTGTTGGGACTTCCTATCATGTCAGGCCCTGTGTTCACAGACAGATTTCACAAGTGCAAAAATCTATGCAGGTTTTGGGACTCTCATCACTACCTGGACAAAAGCAGTGTCCAGTTCAAAAAAAAAAAAAAAAAAAAAAAAAAAA
>VZUA01068946.1:0-26708 GCA_013401035.1 Horornis vulcanius
TTTTTTAAAAGCTATGGATACTTCTGCAAGCTGTAATTATCTGCATCTCCTTTGGACATATCTGTACATGGAGCAGGCACGTCTGCCACCTGCTTGGATACCACATCCCACTACTCACCCAGCGCTGGGGCTGTCTGTGCATCAGCAGCCAGATGTCAGGCAGTGGATGCTGCTGTAAAACCTCCAACTGTACCCTCCAGGCTGCTCAGCTTGTGGGATGTTCAGCTGCAGGGAAAGGTCTTCTGGAAGGGACAAGAGGAAATGGCTTTAAACTGAAAG
The DNA here is from genome assembly GCA_013401035.1 of Horornis vulcanius. Lineage (NCBI taxonomy): Eukaryota > Metazoa > Chordata > Aves > Passeriformes > Scotocercidae > Horornis > Horornis vulcanius. The sequence goes on from VZUA01068946.1 coordinate 280, forward strand.
AGGGTACATTTAGGTTACATATTAAGATGATACTCTTGACTATGACAGCAGTGAGGCCCTGGCAGAGGTTACCCAGAGAAACTGCCCCATGCCTGGAAATGTTCAAGGACAGGTTGGATGGCACTGGGTCTAGTGAGTGACATCCCTGCCCATGACAGGGAAGTCAGAATAAGATGGTCACTGAGGCCCCCCATCATCCCCTGTCCCACCTTTTGAATGCAAGCACCTGGCTCTGCTCCTGGGTGCATGTATTGATGTGGGCTGCCTGCCCCAGTGCAGGGCATGGAGAACAGGACACATTCCATCACTGATTCCAGCTGATGTGAAAGGAAGCTGTACCATTAAAAGGCAATTCAGATCATGAGCTGGAGGGTTCACCTCTTGTCCCTATTCTTCAGTCTGACATTACCACAGTTTTCTTTTGGCAACCACCCAGCCTCTGCAAGGGAACAAAACTCAGATGTGAGAGGCAAGTGGCACAAGCTGCACCATTCCTCAGCTTCTCCAGCAGCAATATGAGGCTCCAGAATGAACTGTTACTACTGGAAACACCTGTATGGAGTCCTCTGTGCTTGTCTGATGGGATAGGCAACAGATTCAGAGAAATTCCCAGACAGGTTTAAAAATACTTTATTAAAAGTATAACTTAAAGACTTCATTAGAAAATAGAACAGCCTCTGTACAATGATGCTTTAAAAGTCCATGTAAGTTGATTTCAGTAGAAAAATAATGCTCTCTTCTTGGGAGGAGCAGGAATGTGGAAAGACCAAACTGAGAGGCTCTTGATCCAAGCAGATTTCAGCAGCAGTGAGGAGGTGGCAGGGCAAGATCAGAGGTGCCAAAGCAGGCACAGTGTCAGCTTCACCAAGCATTCTGCTGGAAGGACTGCAGGACTGGAAGTCTCTGCCGCACTGAGAGTTCTGCACTCCCATTTCCTTCTGCCTTGCAAATTAAATCTGTGATGGGTTTTTAAACTGCTTCATTGGCTGACTTGCAAAGTTAATAGCAAAGCAGTTAAACTGCAGTGAGTACTGGACTAAAGATAATATTCCCGTGTCTTTGTGGTGGGAAGTAGCTGTGATAGTACTGCACTGGAAAGGTGATAGGCTGGAGTACTGCAGGGTGCTTCACCCTAAGGTGTGTCAGAAACAAAGGTAATGAAAGACTGAGTTACTCAGCAACTTGGGTTTTCTGTAGTGAAACATGATGGAGAGGAACCAGAGCACTGCTGAAGGTGGCCCTGAAGCCTAAGAGGGAAGCCAGGAGTGCTCTCCCTGTCTCCAGCCAGTGGCACTCAGTTGCTGATTGTAAACTCTCGGCTCAGTGGGGTTAGCTGGAAATAACTACAGATCTTGCCAGAGCCAGCATCCAATCTGGTCTGTGTGTCTGGTGCTGCAGCGGGAGCTGCAGATGGTGTCTGGCACCTGCCAGTGCTTCCCCTGCACAGCTCTGTCGGGTGGTGTTCCTAACACCAGAACTGATGCACCCAGGAACTGCTAGCTGGGGCAAGGGTTAAGCAAGGTAGAAAACTTCAGCAAATTAGATGGATTTGGTTTCTTTGGTAGTCACAGTCAATGTACTCCTTCCAGGTGAACATAAAAACTGGCCCTCATCAGCTTTTGGGCTGTTTCCCATTCACCGGGGCTGTGATGCTGCCTCACAGGGTGCTGGGCCCCTTCCACGGTGTGAATGAACAGCTCTGATGGAGAAACCAGCAGTTCTTCCTGAATTGAGGGCTTTAAGATAAATTCCACTTGGACAAGCAGGGAGCAGGGCAGTGCATGGAGCTGGCTCCATCCATGAGTAACTTGATTTCCATCTGCATGATTAAGTGCTTGCAGTTACAATCTGGTAACTCAGCAATCATTCACTGATACAGCAGGGGCCGTGCTACAGTTCTTGGTGTATAACTTCTGAAGGAAAACACATGTCTGGCTCTGGTCAGCTTCACTTGGACCATCATTAAAATGCAAGATTTCAGTAAATTGATGGCTTTTTTGGACAGGCTTTGTGGGTAAAAATATTTGGCGTAAAAATCTAGCTGGCCTAGATTTAATTTGTGTTTTTTAATAGTGTGTGTTTGTTATGTTTACAGAGGGATTCTATTTGTTGGAGAATAAGGAGTCCCGTGAGACCTGTGTGTGAGGAGGAAGGCTCTGCTAGTGCCTGGCTCTGGCTTCTGTCTCTTTCAGACACACACGGAGCACTGTGCCCATAGGGCAATCAGGCTCAGAAGATTTCAGAAAATGGAATTTTGGAGGGTTCTGGGAATTTGACCCTGCATAATTGGAAGCTTTGGGGATTTTGTGGGTTTTAGGTTTTACTTTCTTACATGTTTGATTCTCTCGGCCATTTTGAGCAGGGCAAGATTATGGATTAACTGCAAAAGGCCTTTTGCATCCAGGTACGAAATCCAGGTTCAGGTCTCTTCTCCAAAGGTTTTCTCTTTCTGTGATAGTTCTTAAGTGTCCTACAATGCCCTCCTTGTGGTCTGAAGGGAACAGAGACTAGCTGTGGTAAACAGGGATTTGGAGCATGTAGGATATGGGAGAATTCTGCTCATGCCCGATAGTGCTGCATCACTTCTCAGCAGTCCTGGTGTTTGCCTGGCCAGACTGAGCTCAGGGCTACAAATGACATCTCCGGATCACATATACTTTGCAATTTGAAGAAAGTTCTAAAGTTTCCACAAAACAACATTTGTACTGCCTTCCTGACTGCCTTCTCAAAGACAAAGATGTACCAGTGTTGAGGAGGGAGAACTGGCACAGACTGGGACCCATCTTGCCACAGGGAGAGGCACCTCCAGGGAGCTCAGCTGAAGCATGTTCCTCCCAGGAGCAGGGAAATCACCTACCCCCATGAGAGGCTATTGTCAGAGTCACAGTGTGCAGGGCTGGAGGAAGTGTTGGTGCAGTTACCCTGAGCCTGTGGGGGGCTTTGCACCCCTGAGGCAGAGGGCAGCAGGCAGGGCAGCATCTGTGCCATGGTGTGATTTCATCTGCCACCTTGGTGAAAAGCTGAGCTTCTTTGGAGGGAGAGTGTAGAGTTTTGATCTCTTCCTTTTCCAAACCCACTCTAAGCCTGAATGCTTCATATTTTAAAATCCTGACCCTACAGACGCTTCTTGTTCATAGCTAAGATAGTTATGTATTTCACATTGCTGTGCCCCAGCAACAGGCTTATTGTGGAACAGCCTGAAAGAAACCGAGACTTCATCAGGAATGGAAGATAAAGCTGGGCCATTTCACAGTGTTCTCAGTTTGGACCATTTTTCCTTTCACACCTTGTATTCTCTAGTTCTGAGTAACTGATGTGCTCAAGAAATATGTTCTTTGTGTATCACATAAGTAATGAAAGGTATAGCTCTAAACAAGGTTGACTGATCTCTCCTTGTATTGCCTGAGGGTGACTTGCAGTCTACTGGAATTAGATGTAATCACAGACTGTGCCCACGCTCCAGGAGACATCCTGATGGGAACAGGTAATTTTGGGCATGTCCAAGCAAAGATGTTCTGAATCTCCTGTGGCTTTGTGAATTGTGATGGCATTTCATGCTAATATCCAGCTGACTTCCCCAGCTTCCTTTTATCAGAGTAAGCAGAGATGCATTTTCCTTCCTTGGAAATTCCCTGTACAACATTCATTGCAAATTTATCTTTCTTTTCTTTATGTCCTCTTCCCAGCAGGCCAGTCCTAACCTCCTGTAGGGGGAGAGAAGAGAAAATGGAGTGAATGGGGCAGGGGCCTGAGATCTTAACATAGCCAGGTGTGTGGAGTCTGATTGAGAAAGTGAGGTGTAAACAAGAAGGAGGTGAGCCAGAGGCAAAATAAAGATTACCCAGGAGAGTTACAGAAGCAACCTGCTTCCCACCAAGGCCACTCACCTTGCTGAAAGTCTCCTCAAATAGGACACTGTCACCCTGGGCGTGCATGACAGGAGCTGAAATGGCTTGTTCCAAGTCGTAGCCAAACCACAGCTTGTTTATAATCACCTGCAATAAAACAAATCCCACACTGCCCAACTGGACATAAAACCTGGGCTGTCCAACCCAGGCTGCTGAGCCAGACCCGCAGTCCTACCAGTCCTGCTTTCATGGTGACCAATACTAGATGCCTGGGGCAAGTAAAAGAATAGGATGAGCACATAATAATTCCCAGAATGCTTTCCTTGGCCTACGCCCTGCAGTCTTTAGTGACTTATAAATTGCAAATTGAAAAAAAAGAACCAAGGAGTCCAAGGACCTGAGGAGAGCTGAGTAGGGACTGAACACGGCTAGAAATCTGGGAGGGCTGAAAAAACTGGCAACTTGCTGTGGGTTTCACTTACCATGGTGGTAGCACTGATAATCCAGCCCCCACCAGCTCCTCCAACCACCAGCATGTCTCCCGACTTGGAGGTGAGGATGGAAGGCACCATTGCTGAGGGAGGCTTCTCTCCTAGAGCAGAAGCAGAGATATTATTCTTTCCATGTGGCTCTAAACAGGGTAGGAGGGACACAGGTACATCTACCTTGCCTTTGTTTTGTCTCCCACAGAAAAATGATCTGCTGCTTCTTCCTCAAGATGCTCAAGACTTCCTGAAAAATTTCCTTGTACTGAATGCCTGTCTCCCAAGAAACTGGGACCTTTGTGGCACAAGCTAAACAAGTTTCTCTTGATGCAGGACAGGGCATCCTACAAGTATGCAGGACTTGCTGCAGCTCATCCACACAGATGAGGAACCCTTAGGAGAAATCCTGCCATGGCAGCACTGGTGTCCTCTCCCAGCAGGCTGAGGGGGATGCAGCAGGGACAGCTCATGGCACAGAGCCATGTCTGCACCAACACTGCTGTGTCACAGAGCTCGGTGCAAGCCGAGCAGAATCATAGACAAGCCTAAAATATCAGCAGGCTTGCCTTAGCAGTAGTTTCTTCACCTCTTCCCTCCCCTTCCCATCAGTCAGTGATCAGCTTCAGCACATTTTGACCTCTGACTTCTCTGGTTAGAAACCAAACTCCCATGTTTCCATACAAGGAGATATGTGAATAGACACAGACACACTACAGGGCTTTATCCTCTTTTAGTCTGAAATCAACTTGTTCTCATCTAGATCTAGGAAAGGAAAGAGTACCTGTAAGTTTACATGTTGTCCATGCCCACTTGTACACAGCCTGTGTGTCCATCCCCTCACCCGTGCTTTATTCTGAGGATGAGGGTGCTCACCTGGTTTAATGCTTCTGTTTGTTATGCAGAAGTCAGCAAGTTCATTATTTAAAATGATCCCAGTTTGGTCAGAATACACAAAGGAGCCAAACCTGCAGGGAGGAAAGATGAAGCCTTTAAGTGCCCAGGGTTCTCCTGCTGTGGATGACATTAACTGCATATGGCACCCTGTGAGTAACTTCTGTCTCCTCCCAGTCTACAAGTGTCCCAGTGAGGGTATCCAAAAGGAATTTGTGCTGCTGCTGATGATAGAAATACGTTCCCTGTTACTGGTGCCTGTAGGGATTTGCTCAACCCACAGAAATTCAGCAAGAGCCTCAGCAAGTTCTTGCATCCTCCTGAATTATGAGGGCCCTTGGAGTTGATGCTCACAGATCTTCGCTGTCACATGAAAAAGGCATTCACAAGCTGCCTAAACCAGTGAAAACCAAGGGTTCTGCAGTTCTGGTAGCCATCCCTTGCAGCTCCCCTGTGACCCTGGCACGTGGCCTGTGTGACTCTGTTACCAGGCCCTGGGCTACTCACGGGTAGTTGATGGTGCTGGTGGCAGACACGGCGCTGCCGTCTGCAGCCAGCACAGAGATGTGGCTCGTGCCCATACTTTTGTATTTGTCATTGTAGAGGGACTCCAGAAGGTTGTAGTGGCTGAGTGGGTGGTCACCACGAGTATCAATCCTCTGCCTCACAAACTCAGCAAACTGCTCAGACAGCAGGGTCCCCACAGGCACCTGCAAGCACAGCAAGGACACTGAGCTGGTCACCAAAGTACAGGCATGTCTTTGGGCACAGGCAGACCTCAGGAATAGTCAGAGGTTGGGGCCCTGGAGTGGCAGCATTCAGGTCCAGGCCACTCTCATCCAAGAAAACGGACCAAGCTCAACACTCAGGCACCTCAACATTGGCAGGAGCATGTGCACATCCTTTGTCAGGCAGTGAGTGCCAGCCTACAGCTGATGCTGCAGAGTAAACAGCCTGATCCTGCCTCTGCCTTGGCCAACTCACACTGCTCTTCAATAGCAGCTCTAAGTATTTTCTTTCTTTCTAGGCTGCAAAGAAGGAGCATGTCAGAGCATTGCTCAGTGCTGTAGCACTGTACCAACACACCATGGAGCTCACCTGAGCTTCAGAGAAGGCTGGGTCACTTATGTGGGGTCTGAGCATGTTGCCAAACTTCAGGGCCTCTGCAATGTAGTGGTAGGTTTCTACCTTCTCCTCAGGTGTTGCCAGTGATGCTTTATGGAATTTAAACTCTATAGAGCAGGATGAAGTAATTTTGTTAATAGACTTGAGGCAATGTTTTTTCAAGGAGTGTAAAAAAAGAAAAGTTGAAAAGACCCTCCTCTTCCCACCATAGTTCTTACCAGGTTTCCCCTAAGCTTTAGCAGGATGTGGATGCAGAAACAACCAAGTACTAATTTCCACTCTGACTTCAATTTCTTTAGAAGCATTGGGAAACTCATGTACCCTTTGGGCTTTGCAGCAGCTGTGGTGATGCTGAGCCACTGTACAAGTGAACCAGTCCATCCTCCTGCTTCATAGCATGGTAACACTGCTGCTTGGGGCCCCGTTCTGGCTCAAAAACTCCATTTTGTCCATTGCATTTTATCACTCTGGAGCAACCCTCTCTGAAAAACTCTTGCTGACCCTTTTCCATTAGAAATTTACCTTCCAATACCTTGAGGATGAACATGAGCACTGCACCTCCCATGGGTGGTCCTGGAGCAAACACCTTGGTGTTGTTGTTCAGGGTGATGTTCAGAGCTGAGGACACCTCCACTTTGTATGCCTGAAGGTCCTCCAGTGAGAGACTGGACCCTTCAACAGAGACCCAGGAGCTGCCATCAGCACAGCAACTTGTACTGGTGCTGTGGGCTGCCTACATCAGAGCCTTGGTAAAGCTTGTGAAGAGCCATCCCCGTACAGCCCAGATTCCTTCCACCCAGCACAGCACTGCTGTCACACATCCTCATGTGCTGCCAAGCCCCAGGGTGCCACAAAGCCTAAAGGAGTCAGAGGGGCCAGTGCATGAGCACTGCAGGCAAAGGCCAGAGCAGTGGGTGGTCTCAGCCCTGCTTCTGGGCCTGAGTTATAGGAACTGGGGAAAGTGGCCTCTTCCCATGTCAGGTACCACCCCAAGTGACAAGCAAGTGGCACGTGTTGGCTTTCCCCGGTACAGGCTCACTGTGAGCCAACGGCTGGGAGAAAGGCATTACACTCCTGCGTATCAGGACTACCTGTAGCTGCAACCTACCAAACTTCCTGGCGTCCTCCACCAGGGCCCTTCCTATCTCTCCCTCATAGAAGGCTGCAGCTCCGTGTTCTGCTACAGCTTGCAGTGTTTGCTGCAGCGCTCGCCACCGGAAGGTCTCACCAGCCTTCAGAAATCTTTGACCATCACAGAGCAGTGGGCTGTTAAAGAAGAACATTCATCAGTTTTACAGCATGAGCTTGTTCTTGCCCAGGGCCAATGGCCTCTTTTTCCTACCAAGAGCTGATCTGGATTGTGGATGTTGTGCATTTTCAAAGGCTGCACTGCAGCCTCTTTTAAAAACCCACTTCTGTGATTCTCTCCCACTCCATAGCAAGTATTCCCTGAGCACAAACCACAGCAGCAGCCTGTGCTCCACGTCAGCATGTCAGAGAAAGGGTCTGAAGCTGAGGGAACAGTGACCCTCCCGATTCAGTTTCATTCATGGGTCTTACCACAGGCTTTTCCCTGGATCAGAGAAGGCTGGGTGATGGAGAATTCTGTCCAGAACTGGGGAAATGACAAGTGGCTCTGACAGAAGCTTGATGGTCGGTTCAAACAGGGCTTTCCATGGCAAGCGGCCGTGTCGCTTGTGGGCTTCCTCATACCCACGGAGTTCTCCGGGCACGCCAATCCAGAGGGGACCTGAGGAACAGAAGAGCAGTGTCACACCCAGCCAGTCACTGCCTTGGGGGACCCACCTCTCTGAAAGCTCTCCAAGTGAAGTCTGAGTTGGCAGAGGCAACCAAGGCTTCTAAAAGCAGGCTTGGTTTGTTTATTACTTTTTCCTGTTCATGTATTTCCCTGTCACTGAACAACAGGGATACAGAGGCTGGAGGTGTGCTGAAAGCAAAACAGGCAACAGGCACATGCTGCAGCAAGGGAGGTGCCAGCTGGACACTAGAGAAATGGCATTAATGGGGCCTGGTCAAACACCAGAACAAGGGAAGCAGTGAAATTCTTCATCCCTGGAGAAATTCAAAAATGTGACAGGGACAAGACCCTGAGCAGCCTGAGCAACACCTGACATCACCCTGCTTTGAGCAGACCTCCAGCTGTCCCTTCCAACCAGAGCTGCTCCTGATTCCTTTTCAGGGTCTTCCAAGGATAAGAACACCTCCAGAATTTAGGACACATCCCAAAAGATAACATTCTAGGGAAGGAAAATGAATACAGCAAGAAATGTGGAAAGATCCAAGATGTGCTGCTAAAGCAAGAGTGCCTGAGCCCAGCAACTGAACCCCTGATGTGCTTCCCCAATCTATGTACATGAGCAAGCACACAAGATTGATTTCTTTGGTTTCCAGAGAGCTATTGATCTTATTTTTCTCTGTAAGAACTTCTGGGGAATGAGAGCTTTGAGAAATCCAGTCTTGAACTGCAGACTTCCTATGGAGAGAAGTTACATTGTGATTTCTTCTCATGCTGTCTCCCCATTCAGGTTGTCGGTGTTATTACCAAACAGGAATTTTTATGGACCTAGTATTTTTAGTTACTTTTGCAATAGGTAATCCAGGTAGAGTGTGTTAAACTGAATAGAACCCCAGATCAAGTCAGTGAGGTGCTCAGTTCCCCACCCTGAGCTCTGTGCACACCAGGAGGGCACACAGCTGTGGCCCAGGCTGTGTCCTTACCAATGGGGAAACCAGACCTACAGCCAGACAATAAGTTGTGAGGAAACATTCGTGGGACCGTCTCACGGGCGTTGATCACCTCGACTGTTCCTAGAAGGAAGAAGAGGGAAATGCATGTTGTTTTCCTGAAGCAGGTGAACCTCCCACTTGAGTCAGCTGTAGCACTGCACGTGCTGCTGAGCTGCTCTGGAGCCTTTTGCCAGATGTGCCAAGTGCACCTGCAGGGTCAGGGGTCAGCACAACTTGTCCTTGACTCCTGTGCTTTTATTTAGAGCAAACCAAGCAGTGCCTACCTAAAGGTACAGGGAGAAGGCCAGGGCTTGTCTCCAGCCAGCAAAGGGTCCCCCCAGGGTTCATGGGCTGGGACATGCTGCCAGGACAAGCTGCCTCACACCTGCAAGTTCCTGCACTTCTTCTACAGATGGGACGTGTCAGAGACAATGTGAGCCTCATGGTCCTGGGAGGGCTATTTACCAAGTGATGATGAGGCAAGTCCATCATACTTAAAGCCCTCTATGTATCAGGGAGCTTGAAAGGACAAAGACAAACCCAAACCCCCACTTGCATACACTCGTATTTCAGGTCTAGCCTATCATTTTGCCTCCTTCTCTGCCTTGTGTTTATCTGTCCCTATCACAGCCCACAGAGCCAGCTGTGCTGCAGGAGCCCACGAAGCTCCCTGGGGTACCAAGTGCCTGAGCTGTGCACAGCCACAGGCAGCTCTGTGCAGCATAACTCAGGTAGCAGAGGAGGATTGCTATCAGGAAACAAAGTTCCATGGCTCTGCCAAAAGGGAAAAGAAGAAAAATATAGGTGTTCTGCCAAATTAGGCTCTTGCATAAGATACACCCAAACATTTTCAGATTTGTTACTCTGAGAAACTACTTGGCAGGGGTTTTAAAACTATGATATTGTTACAGACTTCATTGTTGATATTACTATTTAATATATAAGCTCTGGGGATTTTTTGGAAGCCAAGACTTAAAAACTCCCACATTAAAGACATAAAAGAAAGAAAACAACACTAGAGTTTAAGCCAAACACAGAAAGGCTCCCCAGCAGACACTGAACATTGCTAGTTTATCTAGGTTTAGATTTCTGAGGTGGAGATGCATCTCCTGGGACAGGAAGTGCCAATGCTGCTTTGGGGAGTGACAGCAGCACTAGGGACAGCAGTGAGAGACACAGCCCCAGTGTCAGCAGGCACTGCCAGAGCTACTGGGCAGCACAAGCCCCTGAAGTGCCATCCTGAGGGCTCAGCTGAGGCATTGCCAGCCCAGCACTGCCAGCACACTCCGCACTCCCCTCCTGCCTTATTCACTCAGCCACTCACACCTGGCTGCAGTCAGCTGTGTGGCTTTGAAATCTACTTTGGGATTGCTTTGGAGGGGGAAGGAGAGGCAAACTCAGTTCATTTTATATCAAAGCTCTTTCCTACACACCCACGTTCTTGCTGTGAAATGACAATCACAGCTCCCTGCGGTGGATGCTTTGGATTAAGAGCACAAGTGTGGTTTGTGATGCAGCTTTTATATTCAAAATATTGCTCTGAGAGAACAGGAAGGATTCTGATTTCTCCACAGCAGTTGTGTGTCTGCAGAGGGACAAGGCACCACAGAGAGGCCAGGGCAGGCCCATACCTGTGCTGGCATTATAGATGGTAAATATGACACCCCCACCCAGGCCTGAACTCTGAGGGTTCATCACTGAAGTGCAGATCAAGCCAGCAATGGCAGCATCCACAGCTGTGCCTCCACTTTTCAGGATGTTCCTGTGGTGGGAAGGGAAGAAAAAAGACACTGTTAAAATCCAGGAATGTCAGAATGGAGAAATCACGTGGAAATACCTCCTTGGGGCCCCTGCAACTTGAGGAGAGCAGCTGGAGAAATGTAGAGGCAGCAGTGTGAGGTGTAAGGGCACGGAGAGACACCTTCCTCTGCTGGAGTGAGAAGGAACAATTAGAGAGAAAGAAAGTAGAGTCTGAAGGAGGAAAGAGCAGCCAGAGCCAGACATGCATGAGGCTGGACTTCCTCTGGGCAAAGAGTTCTGGGACAGAGAGAACTGCAGCTGCTCACAAATGCTGTGGACTAAAAGGGACAGCAAGGAGTCCCAAGACATGGAGAAGGATGCTCTGAGCATAGAAGAGGGCTTTCCACATACAAGGAACCAAACAACTGATCTCTAGCTTCCCAAATGCTGTTCCTAATAAAGGCATATGCTGGTCAAATGGACAGGAGAACTGATGTGGGAACACTGGGTCCATGTGAAGCAAACTCCCAGGACAAGGTGTCAATCAGCACAATAGTCACTTCATTGTTCCTACAATGTGACTTCCTGTGCTTAATACCACAAAAAAATTCCCACCCTGCTCCCTGTATTCCCAAACACAAAACCAAGAAAGAAACAAAAAACCAAACAGCAAACAAATGCTACAACTGCTTCTACCAAGGCACAGCTACATGAAAGAACACAAAGGCATTAAGGCAGCCTCTTGCTGCTGACAGCAACGAGGTCCTTTTAAAGAAACGTGTCTCATCAAATGCTTCCCTCAAGAACATCTGAAAAGCATCTTTTCCTTGCAGTGGAAATGGGGTGGTGTTTTCTGCATAGCCTGCCAGTAGCCAGCACTGGTGTTTGCTAGGAAGCTTCCTAACTGTTTTATTGGGTTATTGCTCAGATAAAGCAAAGCCAAAGAGGAAACTGGAATACTCCATAAATTGCAGTGCAACTGCTCCCAGAGTTTGCATGGGAACACAGAGCACACACAGAGACTGGTGTTTATTTTACATCCACTGATATGGCTGGGACCTGCTGTGTCCAGGAACAGGATGCTGCCAGCAGGCACACTGGTTGTGGCTTTCCTGTTTCCCTAAGTGCATCGGAGTCACTGCGTGTAAGCAAATGACACGTGGACAAGTGGGAAGCAAAATAGTAGGGAACATCAGGCCTTTGGGGTCTGCATGGCTTTTGGCCTCCTAGGAGCTCCCTGGTTGTTGCTCTGAACATGGAGACTGAGGCTCAGGCTCGGCCATCCAGCCCCTTGCAGCAGGGGATGGACTCACCCCACCAATGACCCTGGGAGGTGTTTTTCTGAAATGGAAGTTGTTAATTGCTGACCACAGAAAGGAAAGACACCAGGACTTCCTAAAAAACTGGGTTACCTCTGCAGAAGACACAAACAGCATGTTAGAAAGTTGGAAAAAGAGGGAAGAAGGACTTACTGACCCGGGACAGTGCTCCCCAGAGCCCCTGGAATATGGGCTGTGAGGCAACACAGGTGCAAAGCCTGGTGACAGGGAAATGAATGGTTCTGGTGGTAAAAAACAGCTTTAGAAAGAAGCTTGGAGATCACAGAGTGTGCATTTCAATGCAATGTATTAAGACCTTAACATGGAACATCAGGCACATTTCCCAAAGCCTGAAAAGCATCAGATTCTCACTCAAATTCCAGCACATTCATACTGGCCTCCAGCCCCTCCAGAGACTGAAACTCAACAGAAAATATTCTGAGCTGGCTCTTGGTGCGGCACATGTGGCTGCCTGTGCATGGCTCACTCACTTCCAGTCAGAAACCTACCACTTCCCTGGAAGTGATGCCTGAGGAATTTAGGGCCATTATATATAGCAAAACCATGTCTGGGTTTATGACCCATTACCTGGCTCCCTTCAGATGGATCTCCGCTATAATGAGCTTAATTATAATGCAAAATCCTTAATCAAAGTGTGGCACTTTACCAGCTCTCTCTAGAGATACCAGTGCTGCAGCTGACAAGATCTGATAACAGTGCTTTGTTCTATATCCTTCCTGTCACTTAGTTTCAGCCTTAGGGTTTAGTCATTAACAGATTTCCTTATAACAAGGAACAGAAGAGGGTGTTAACAACCAAGTCCCATTCCAGCAGCAGCAAACAGGGATTCACCCTCCCTGGAAGGGTGAAAGATGGCATTTTTCTCACAGCAAAGATAGGCTGTGCTGGACTGCAGAGCAAGGCTGCTGTTCTGCCCTAGGCTAGAGGGAGCCCTGAAGCCTCTTTAAACACACTGGAAACGCTAATGTATTAAATTGTATTGACTTTTTTTTCTGCTAAAGAAGTCTGGGGACTGGCTGACCACCCATTACACAGCAGCTGCCTCCTTAGGATTTATGAAGAGCAAAAGCAACAACCACTTCTGTAAAAAAGGGCCAGTTACCAAATTTAAAACGTACAAGAAGGGAAACCAAATCCTTTGGGATATAAACACTTCAGAAATGTGCTGGGCCATCACTGAAAAGGATTTTTGCATCAGATTCTCTGGCTGGAACCGAGCTTCCCAGGGCTGCAGAGGTTTTCTGACTGTTTAAGTCTCACCATTCTCACCCTCCCCACCACCCTGTCCCCCCGGGGGGTGTTGATTTCCAAGAAGGTCAGTTCCCAGGGTTCATGCTAGGCTACATTGGAGAAATGGGATCAGAGATGGCTGCTGGGCCAGGCCAGGTCAGCTAGCCTTGCTGCAGTGAATCCCACCACTGGGAATGAACATTTTTCCTAAATCTGTCCCTGACCTTATGCAGGCTCTTGTTTCTGCCATTTGGGAAACAAAGGAATGAAGAGCAGTGGGTGACAGAGCTCATACAGCACTCTGGTAGGGAATATAGAGCTTTTTGCATGATAGGTGAAAGGAGCCTCTTCCAGGAGGGAACAAGTGGCTCAGAGTTGGAGGTGAAGTTTGAAAACCTCTTACTGTACTGAATACCTCTTACAGGGCAATCACCTCCTGTCTCCTCAGGGTTCTTGTGATGAGGACAAATGAGTGAGGTGGACAGTGGCACCAAATCCACATCCTTGGGTAAAAACTGCTCTGATTCTCCTTTTAGCCTCCCATCTTTCTTCATCAAAGTGTTTCACTTCATTCAGGGACAAGTTTTCTCCCAGGGCAGGGTCCTAGTCTGGATCAGACAGCTGTACAAGGTTGCTTTCAGCCCTCAGATTCCAGCAGAAAAAACACAGCAAGAGACCCAGCCTTGCTCAGCACTGAGAGCTGGGCACTGATGGATTAGGGGAAGTTTGGCTCAGGACCTGCCAACATGGATGGTGACAGCTGAAGGCTCACTGAGATTGCTCACTCTCTGCAGGGACCCAAAGAGTTGCATAAAGATTTCAAAACTCTAGAGTACCCGAACACAATCTCCAGAACTGGAAAACACATGGGCCCTGAGATGTTTTCCCCAACCCACTATCCCACTCATTGAAATAGAAGATTTCTCCTCAAGCGAGAAGTTTAGTTCAGTTATTCTCAGTAAATTCAATTGACAATTCTATTAGGAACACACAAAGACTCCCAAATGGAAGAATTTTAAACCAACAGTCTATCATGTTGTGCCCCAGGAATTTCATTCCTGACAACTCACAGAGCATGTGGTTTGAGTTTATCTTTAAAATAAACAAGACTTTTTAATTAAAGAATAATATCTGTAAGTAAGTCAGAGATTAGGTGCTGCTTTTAGAGTCCAAGGCTTCAGGCACCAGACCAGTTCTCTGAGCATCCCCCGCATGGATTCCGGTGAGCTCGGGAAGGGGGGATGTGCAGGATCAAAGGGGTGGGGAACAGCCTGGGGTCACAGCAGGAGAGAGGGTCTGCCAGGTCAGTGAGGAAGAGCAGGGACAAACCAGCCCTAATGTGTCTTTAGGGACTGGCATCCAGGGCTGCTTGGCTTTGCTCTGCTCTCACCTTGTTGCTAGAGTAAAGTGGCACATGAACTGCCAGTTCACAGGTGGGGACAGCAGCCTAACGGCTGAGACTGCTCTCAGAAATTGGATTTTATTGCTACTGCTGTGACAAAATTCCTATGGACGCTAAAATCTTGTTCAGCAAGGACGTGGTAGGAAGCAGCTGTGTGCTCATCATCTCGTAGTGCTCCCTGAGTCTCAGGGACCCTGAGTCAGCCTTGAGGAAGCCCTTACCCTGCAGAGTCCCACAGGAAGTCACAGAGCAGAGCAGACAGCTCTGAAAGGCTGAGCCCCTGGCCAGAGCCCCTCTGCTTGACATCCTCGCAGTGTCACTGCTATGTGAGATTTCCTCACCAGTGAAAAAACATCATTTTCTCACCTCACAGTTTGCTCTGAGAACTAACTTAGTGGTGGCCATCACGTGCAAAGAGCTGAGAGCTTAAGAAGTGACTTACAGGTATAAGAGCACCAGAATGTCTGGGAGAAAGTTAACAAGATCACATGCAGTACAGAGCATGCAATAAGCTTCCTTGAGAGAAAAATGAAGCCACCACTGTGGGATAGTGGAACAGAGAAAGAAATATGACAATAAGGAAAGGGGGAAATATTATACAAAGCTTCTGATCCCAAGCTCTCTTGCAGAGGAACATTTTTATGACCAATTTTACTTTTATTATAATCTTTTATGAGAGCAGGCAGAGAAGAAGCTTGGAGAACAACATGGGAGTTTGTCTCATTCCGAGTCTAAGGACAGCATGAAATGAGCACAAAGGTTTCCAAGAATGGCTGGAGGCAAAGATACTGGGAAAAGCAGCAGCAATCATGCAGCAGCAGGGGAGTAGAGCTGACCACCAGGCAGAGGGTGCCCAGGCAAAGGGGGAGAATGGCCATGGCTGGGGAGGTCCCAGAGGCTTGGCAGGGATGGAGGACAGAGCAGGACCTGATGTGCAGATGCCCCAGGATGGGCAAAAGGGGGAAAAAAATAAGATGGAAATGTGGACAAAGGGCAGGATTTTGTGGGGATCACTGGCAGACTATTTGTAGGGAATTTAACAATGTTGGTCCATTGGACTGGAGGGACATCACAGAGCTGTCAGCAAGTATGCTGGAGGTGCAGCTGCAGCAATGGAGGAGACTGGGGAAGCCTGTGCAGCTTCTTGCTGAGAGAAGGGAAGGAAGTGAGACCTCAGCAGCAGTAGCCAGCTAGAAAAAGCTGCTCAGTTGTCCACTGGCCACAGATTTCTGTGGCTCTCACTTCAGTCTTCCAGCTGATTTTACCCTACCATCAAGTTAAAATTTACAATAGCTGCAAAAACAAGTGCCATGGTTTTCCCCAGTAGATTCTTTAGGCAATCCAATTAGGTATTTTCCTCTTTTTCCATTAATAGTGATTTTAAAAATACTTCTGCTTTCTGAAGAACTAACCTGTGGCTTCACATAAAAAACCCCATCTCATTGCTTGACATATGTGCAGCCACAGTTTATTTTCTCCAGCTATTCACAAATGCTGTGCCAGTACATCATTGCCAGAATCAGAGGTGAGACATGGCAAAGTGTGGTATTATGGCACCAGGTCTCAGTTCACTCCCCCAGCCACAAGGCAGAGCACACAGCTCCAGCATCCACCCCCGGAGCATCCAGCATCACATGTAAACTTCTATCCTTCTGCTTTCATGGACACAGGCCTTCAATAATTGAAGGAACAGTAAAATAATAACATGGGAGTCAAAATGTTTGAGAGACAAGTTTTACACAAACTGCAGGTGTTCAGCCCGGGCATCTAGAGATTTTTTTTAACCTACATCTTTCTTTCCAAGTGGTGTAAATATGTCTTTTATACTTCTACTGTCTTGACTGAATTTCAATTAAAATCTGCTCTTTGCTTTTTTTTCTTCATAGCACACACTCTTGCTGCAGGCTTCAGTCCAGAAAAATACCCCCAAAAGGCAGGGATGCCAGTACCCTTTTCCCTGCCTTCCTTTCCTTGTCTCTGTTGAAGCCTGGCTGCAGCTCTCTGCAAGTTCCTCTAACTTCTTAATTTATTCTAAGTCACTTATCCGACAGACCTACCATGCCATAAAAAGTAAATTTCTTCCTTCTCCACTTAAAAGCAGCATTGTACTCGTCTACTACAAACATTTATACTTTCCAAAAGGCCAAGGGTTTGCACAGTTGCAAATTTGCGGGACAGTATCATGAAAGGAAGCATGGGAGGCTGAGGCTCCGTCTGCTCTCCCGGCTGGAGTCACGCCGGGAGCGGCACCGCGGAGCGGGGACGGGGCAGAAGCGCGGCTCACGCCCGTGGTCGGTGCTTGTCCCCTCTGTTAGCCCGAGTCACGACACACACGACAGGGGAGCCCGGGGAGCCAGGGGAGCCAGGGGAGCAGGGAGCTCCGTGCACGTACCGGCCGATGAGGGAGCAGCTCTCGGTGTCAGCAGCCACGGCACCGTGCAGGTACTGCTGGGCACCGCACCTGGGCTGGGTCAGCACGACCACGAGTGTCACCGCCACTGCCAGCACCCCCAGGGTCAGCAGCACCAGGCAGCAGATCTTCCCCGTGCTCATGGCTATTCCTGTGCCGCCGGAGCAGCTGGAGGTCCTTTCGAGGAGGCGCCTGCCCAGCCCGGGGGAAGTGGATATATCCCGGCAGTTTTGCGAGGNGAAAACATTTAACACATTCACTCCTGGAGCAGTTCAAAGAGAAATCTCCACACTGCTCCTCGGCTTCTCACAGCTTCTCTGGCTTCCCATTCTTGACACACAAATTACCTAAGGTGGCCTATGTAACTCACTGGGAAAATTACCCCAGTCCTACACTGCAAACTTGGGGTGTTTTTGTTCCTGTAAAACTCCTCAAAGAAGTGAAAGTTGAAGACACTGTACAAAGCTAGAACCTTCATATTTACCCTTAGTTTGCCTTATAGTTTATTATACTCTTATTTACTTTTTTCATATGTACATCTTGCTAGTGTCCACACCACACACCTTCTGCAAATGAGCACAAGAGAGCAAGGGGAATAAAGCAGAACTTTGCAAACATTGGTGCCCAGAGCACCAAGAGCTCTGAAGTCCAGCCTGTGCACAGCTGCTCACTGGGACAGACCTGATCCCTCACAGAGAAGTGATGAGCAGTAGGAATTGCTACCCAGTGCAGCTGGCCCCAGCTGGATCGTTAACAACCTCTTAATTACACAGTTCTTGCACTCGAGAAGTTAAAGATAGGGCTCCACCTCTGCCTGCTGTCTTTCTAAAAGATGTTACCTGGGATCCTTTGCCTGCTAGATTTGAGAGAAGGGGAATTCACCTGTGAAGATCTACACATCTATTTCAGAGCAGATTTTGAACTTGTCTCACTAAACTTTATCTTATAACTAAGCAATGCTATTTCACATGTCATATCTCAAGAAATGGATTTGATTGGTTAGAATGTCTTTGTTGTGGTTCTATCTTTTCATCAGATTATGTTGGAGAACTGAAAATAGTTCAAGGAAATTCATGGTTTTGTCCAAGATAAAACCACGGTCTATAGGTAATCATTTCTTGGTCTCCACACCTCAGTGTCACCTGGCAAATATACCTGGCATGTGTAAACAAGCTTCCTCAGCTCTCATGTGACTCTTCACTCCATTGCAAAATATTGCTGATTTTGTAGAATGTCTCAATCCCTATATGACTCTGATGTTTTGGTTTTGACAAATTACAGTATAACAGTTAAGAATCATCATCCTACTATTTCTGGGGAAGCTCTTCCCCAGAAGAAACTCATAGTAGGGCTGACCGCTCCAAAAAGATAAGTGGATTTTGCCTATTCATTTGCAACAAATGCTGTGGAGAATTCAACTGTAGTCTCTCCAATTTCTCCCAGTTTCCAGATTTGGGTTTTAACTCAGCACATCAAACCTCTGCATCCAGAAAATTATCATTGTGCAGTCAAAGAGGAGACCTGGAAGAGGCAAGAAAGGTGAAAGAGAGTGTCATCTCCCAGACCAAGGGAGAGGCCAAGGATGGCCCGGGAAGGCCAAGACATAGTTATGACTATCCCAACTAACAGCTGCCTCTCACAGGAAAACCCATTTGTCTTTTTGATATGGAAATGAAGACTGAGCCTCTTTGTCTCTTTCACTGTGTAACCTTTACAGTCTTGGTGCAACATTCAACTTTCACCATATGATACTACAAACTCTGTACTGACCCTTCCATGTCAGAAGCTGCTTAGCAGTTCACGAGATGGGATTCAGGACTTTAACCTCTATCTTTCTGTTTGTTTGTCAAAACTTACACATTTGTCATCATTGTCTGGGAGCACAGTTTGCCTTGGCAGAAATCTCCATACATAGCCCTTCACTCTCTGGTCTTCTGCTGCCAGAATGAAGGGCTTTGTGTGCTGCTTGAAAGGGGACTCAGGTATTTAAAGACCCTTACAGGCTAAGATCAACTCAGGGAAAATTTAACTAGAATTTTCATTATTAACAAAATTTTTATTAATTAACTTATAAAAAGGCAGAGCATCTTTAAATTGTCCTTTATATTGTTGGGGTCCTTCTACATCTTTGTCTAAATCTGCATCAAGAGATCAAATTTGAATATTATGTAATATCTGAAGTACAGGCATTGTTAAGGTTGATGTGAAGACCACAGCTGTCTTTTGGAGGGTTAGAAACTATCAAAGGGTGTAAATCCTCAGATTTCTTCCTCAATTTCCCTCACAGGTTATTGCAGAGCTGTTGAGGAGCCTCAGCCATAGGTGGGGAGAGTACAGGGAGTCATCTCCTGACCAAGGGGACAAGGGCAGGCTTTGGAGACACCAGGAGCTTCTCCTCCAGCCTTGCTGAAGATGCTGTGCACCTCTGTAATTTTACCTCAAGCTCCAACATCTCTTGGCACACAGAGCTGCCATCTGCAGCTGATGCTGCTCTGACAGTAAAGCTGGTTTGAGATGAGGGTTGCATCAGCCACGTTTGAGGAGAAGAAAGCTGTTTGCTGGTTGAAAGGCACCCCTCATAACCAGCCTTGGGAGCCTGGAGGTGAGGACACAGCCCCAAAGAGCCCCAGCATCTACACGAGGTGTGAGCACGCTTTTCATTTGGCAGAAAAAACCTGGAGATGCAAACCAAGGAGCCACTTTTGCAGAAGATGGAGACCTCTGTGTTGAAGCAAGATTCATGACAGTCTGGGGCCAGACTAAGAAAAACAAGGTTGCAGCTTTGTGTGCAGCAAAAGAGTAGCTTTGTGGCATGAATGACATTTCAAGCAGGGTGTTTTCCCTCCTTTTCTTTAGTGCTGCTTTCCATTGATTGAGGGAAGGAAAGAACAGACAGGAAGTAAGACATTTGTACTTGACAAAGAAAAACTAAGATATTGACACTCAGTTTATCACTCTTCATCTCATCTTTTAAAAATATAAATTAAAAGAACCCTAAATGCACACCAAACTCATGAGCTATTCTCACCCTAGTGTCTTAAATAACCTCATTTGCCTTGGTCTCTACACAGTCCAAATTATTTTGCAACATATTCAGGAGGATGCCTCTTTCTGATGGTGTTTGCAGAGCATTGTCCACAGTCACCAAGCTCATACTGTAATAAATTATTATTATTATTAATATTGCATTTTACAATTCCCAGCTCTAAATTAGGTTTTAACCATTGGACAAGAGTCTAGGAAAGCTTCCAAGGTCATGCAACCAAAAGCCAAATTGGATGTATTTCATATGCTGTTTGTCCCCTCCTTCAGTCATGTTTATTTATAACCTAGGAATATCAATTAACTCTATATAATAATCAAATAACCCAATAATACAACATTTATTGGGAATTTATTGTCCAGATTTTCTAAGGGACATGGCTGTGGGTTCCACAGTTGGTGCTCATGACCCATTTGTTCTTCAAAAACTGCTACACACTAAACTTTGCATATTGTTTTCCTTTGCACACAAACAAGCTTACTGTATTGAGGGTCATGGGTCTGCTCTCACAAAAAACAAGTGTTCAGGCATCTGGAAAAACAGATACTTGGAATCAGGAAATTTTGGTAGTTAAGAATGTCTCATTCATATTTCTCTTCCCTCTGTTATTCCTCAGAATTCAGGATGATAGTTAAAGCCATAAACAACCCTGATCCAGGAAAACCAAATTATTCTTCTTTTGTTACTGAAATCAGAAAAGGGAAATATGTTCCTAATTTACTCATAGGTCTGTGTTTTGCTGTGATTAGCATTTAAGTACCTTCTGAATTTTTTGTTTTCCTTTTAATTTGAAAGCATTCCAGGGAATAACTCTCACACTTCTAGCTGAGAAACTTGGCAGTACTTCACCTCAAATCTTGAAAACACACTTCTGGCTCCAAGTGTAATGGTTGAAGAGATTTGAACTGTCCAACAAAGCTTTGAAGGGTTGGAGGGTGATCACAAGCATTCCATGTTTTGGAAGCACAGCAGCAGGGCAGTGACAGATGACTGGAGAGGACATACCTACATCTTGAGGATAGCAAGTATCAACAGTCCAATACTACTCTGGCACTATTTTCCTCAACCTCACTGTCCTTCAGTTTCCCACTTAAAGAATCTCTCTTTGTGAGCTGCAGACATGAACAAAGGGAAAGCACTTGAACAGGACAGTCACAGGACACACACCACTTCTCACACCACTGAGAGCCTCAAGGGACCCACAGAAACTCAGGGACTCCTTTCTCTTTGTTCAATTTTTCAAGATTAAAGGCAGAGCTGCTGCCTCCTTCTTCCTTTTCCTGCTGGTTAAATGTAATGCCTGTTGCAAACGCTCGGTGAAATCCAAACCAGAATAACCTTTATTTCACAGTGACACTGACCCAGTGAAAGTCAACCTTTGCACAGCTCTGCTTAGTGGGACACATGGCACAAACCACTGCCCAAGGGAAACTCTTCTCCATTTACTTTATTCAGTGAGGATGTCCAGGCACAGTTTACTGCAAACATCAGCACTTCTTTCTGCAACACTGCAGCTATTATCAATATTAGATTAACAGTGAAACCTTCTGATTCAATCCTTAACTCTTGAGTGCCCTTCTGGACCAAATCCAGCTGTTTTCTTAAAGATTAAACCTCATTAGTACAATTACTATAACAGCTGAAAGTATTGGCAGGAGAAAACAAAGGGGAGCTTTGTGTGCATCCAAAGACACTGACAGCAAACTCTGTCTGAATCTTGTATTGTCTAAAATAGGCCAGAGTATCACATTGGTGACCCCAAAGGATATCTGTGGAGGGTTTTAACCCACATGGAAGCACTAAACTTACTGAAAGTACTAAATATAATATATTTACAGTTAAGTGTGTGTGTTTCTATATGAAACTACCTATACAGCTGCCATAATTTGCTTTATATGACCTCAGTGAGCCCCAGCCAGTGAGTCCTGGTTTGCTGCCATGCTCATTCAAGAGCTGCCTGGATCAGTTTATTCACTGAGTCCTGGAAGGCTGAAGGTCCCTTGGTCTCCCCAGAGCCCAGCACAGGGCAACACAAGCCACTCTGAACACATGAGGGAGGCACATCAGCTGAGGAAGCTGAGGATGATTTTGCCAGGGATCTTCACAGAGAGAAGTAACCTGCTGAATCCTGAACTCTTTAATGCCAAAAGCCCTAGAAAGATGTTCAGAAAAAGGAGTGTTGTTGAAATACAGTTTGGAAGGTCAAAAAGGAAATCAATGAGGCTGAAATGCAACACCAGCAAATCTCTGGCTTGAACTAAATTAAGGGGAATGGCTGTCAAGCAGCAGAGCCTCATCCACAGGGACCTTGCTGAACTTGAACAGAAACCTCATGAAGTTTGGTCCAGAGCAGGGCAGAGGTCTGCACGCAGGCAGAGTAACGTGCTCAGCACAGGCTCTCTTGTGGGCTGCTCTCCATGTTGGAGAGGGATCCAGGTAAATGACTATTTAAATGCTAGCAAAACCAACAAGCTTCACTGTGTGCTCTCTTCCAAACCCTCTGCATGCTTCTCCAGCCTCTAACACCCTGGTTCCCAACTCCACAAAGCAGGGACTATCCCCCACCAAACATTCCCACATCTCACTCCCCCTGCCATCCCCACACTCTGGGTCCCTGCTCCATGTTCTGGCCCCATGCAGTCAATCAATGCAAGAAGGAGATGAGGGCAAAGTCTCCACAGGCTGCACATAATGAGCCCCAAGCAATGGGGATGTGATGTCTGCATTAAGCTGTTTGTGCAGCTGCTACAACATTTTACTTTTTACTTTTTTTTTTTTTTTTTTAAAGTTCCTGGTGTTAAGGGTATATAAAAATAATATGGAGTTTTGTCTTATGAGATCATCTGAAAACAACCTCATCCTCTCAGAAAAAGGAGCAAGGATGGGAAATATTTTCTAAAAATTCCCCTAAATGAGAACTGAGGCTTTTCTGGGATTCCCAGGTAAATGACAGAGCTACACTGCTGTGCACAGTGAGGCTTTCCCAAGTGCTTAATGACACTGCAATTTATGAGTCAGGAATCAAGACCAGGACTAGAATCTGAATTTCATCTCCTCTCCAAAATGAGCAGGGCTGATGAAATGCAGCCAAACAAATTGTACTTTCCTGTGAAGTCAGCAGGCCCCACCTCTGCCTTCCCTGTAGCTCTTTCTGAGAAATGAAATCATCCACACAGCATCCCCACTGGAGTTCTGCACTTCCTACTGTGTCACTGGAATCCAGGGACATCCACGAGCATCCAAGTGCTGAAATGGACCGTAAGGGAGGACACGTGCAGCCGGTGCAGGAAGGATAGGAAGGGACCGCGATGTGCCTCTGGGAAGCCACAAGCTGCTGAAGAGACTCCCTCACACTTGCCTCAGACCCTCCCCTCATTGAACACAGTCTGCACCGCTGCCCTCTCCCTGCTGCACTTCCTGCCCTTTGGGAAGAAGTTCCTGGGAAAACAAACCAGATGTGAGTGCTGCAAGTCAATAAAGATCTCAGAGAGCCAGCACATACAGAAAACCAGAGCAAGCTGAGCTTCTCTTCAAGGGAATGGGGGAAGAGCTGGTTCTTGACTGCCCTTATGATCCTCCAGTAAAGCAATGGAGAGGCTGACAGAAGGACAAAAGCCAGCTCCATAAACAGCCCTTGCCATGTTCTGCTGTAAAAAAATGAAGGTTATTGGTATTGGGCAACTACAGATGTAGGCTCCTACTCTGTCTTGGTTCCAGGGATAACAGCATTACTTCACAATAGCTTCCCTTCCTTCTGAATGGCCCTGGGAGCTTGTGTGAGGTAACCCTTTCCTTGTGCAAGAGTACAAGAAACTGTTTGCTTTCTTCCCTAGGAAGTGCAAGAGCAGCATGCAGGAAAAGAGAAAATCAGTTGTATAGAGTTTGTTTTCTGTACTTTTTCCCTGCTTATTTTTCACAGCTATTTTACTTTGGAAATTCCCTGTTATTCAAATATGGTGTTTCCAGGCTGTTGCACAATTCCCTTTGGAGCTGTTGTATTACTTATCATTAGCCACTTTCCCACACTCTGATCATTGTAAATGTCTCCTTCCTCCCTTCAAAATTTTACACTCTTTCCTCTAGGGACATGCTGATATTATAGTCCCAAAATTTACTCAGCTGGAACATGGGGTAGAAAATGCAAAAAGTCAACTTCTGCTCATTCAGGAGCATGAACAATGGGAATGGAAAAAAAATTCCTGCTTTCCCACATTCAGAATTTGAATATTCATCTTCATCAGTGTTAAATATATTGTACGAATACCTGAGCTGAGATGCTGGAGTACTACATATTTTTATTTCAATAGAAAATAAGCTGTTTTCAGAATTACTTGCATATCCTCCCCTTCTATTCTACGTTGTACATTTAATTTTAAGACCTTTCTTTGTACAACAGCTGGTTAAGTTTCTTTCCATACTGAAATAAGCCATTTTCAGCTTATCAGATTGGAGAAAGCAAGTAAGTTATTGTAAGCAATGCATTCCAGTTCTCTAAAATAATGTGTGTCCCCTTTCCAAACTATGTGCAGTGGCTGTACCAGTACAGTACATTTCACAAAACTCTTCTGGATTTAAACCCTAAGCCTAACCCTAAGCAGTAATGTGTAGATTTCCACAGAAGTCATCAAAAGAAAGGCAGTTGCATGAAGAAAAAGTTGACTCAAGAAAACCTTGAGGGTTTGTGGNTTGTTTGGTTTAGTTTGGGAGTGGTTTGGTTTGGTGGTTTTATTGGTTTTGGGGTTTTTTCCATAAGAAGCAGAGCTGCTGGTCTCCATACCAAAGCATAAATTGAAGCAGCAGCATTTAACAAAAAGAAACAGTTTCTACATGGTGCACCAGGGTCAATGTAGAAAGGACAAAATAAATAATGCACACAGAAACATCTGGGGTTTGTTTGCAACAGATTAAAGGACTTCCAGCAGTGACTGGACAGGGTGTCCTAGTTTAATAAAATTAAATTAATTTGAAAGCTTTTGGAACACAGAAACTGGATCACAGTGTGTATCTCCAGAGCTCCATGCTAGCAGGCAGAATGGAAAACAGACATGATCCTTCAGCCTCACACATCATCCTTTCTGAAATTCAGGAAATCAAAACCTAGTTCCAGGTGCCACAGCCATGAGTCTGATGGCATCTTGGCTTCCATTCTGGCCCTCTTCTCCTTTCTGTCTGCACCAGCAATTTTCACAGTGCTTCCACTTTCACTGCCTAGGTCAGGCAGAGTCTTTTGGATGCTGTACATGAGCAGTGACCAAACTTTTTGTCACTTCAAGCCCCTGGATGAGTTACAGAAATCCACAGCTCTCCTACCAGGTGGCTGCAGGTATTTCCATCACATTTTCCCATCAGCATCTATTCTCCTGTCTGCTGCTTTCTTTTCTGAGGTCTGCTTCCTGTGCACACAAATTTCCCAGCTAGCAATTCCTGTTGCAGCCTCTTGAGTGCTGCACAGCCATAAAGCATTCCACCCCCAAAACATGTGGAATTCATAATCAGTTACAGAGATCCTCTGGGTTGCCCAAGAGCATGGACAGTGCCTTATTACTAAAAGTTCATCTCTCTCCTTTCTGGGACAGCTGGTGCCTGGGGCTGCTCTCTCCCTGAGAGCTCCCTCCTGACATGGCAGAGCCTCTTGCCACAGGGACAACTCTTTTCTTTCAGCACCTCTGCCCAGCATCTGTCACCTCCTGGAACAGGACAAAGTCCTTTAAACTGGGCAGCCATCACCAAGGCCCCAAGAAACAACTCTTCCAGACTCAACCCTCAGCAGGCCCTTTGCTCCTGCCAAAAGGTAACCAGCACTTTTTCCTTCCTTTGCCTATTCCCATTTCCCACTACTGGGACAGGCAAAACCCAGCTCCTGGATGTCTGTATTTCATGCCACATGCTAAAATGGTGCTACATCTCAGTCTCAGAGCCAGCTTGGACTTTCCCTTTCTGCTTCCTCCCCAAGATCTGACACTTGCTGCAGAATCAAGGGCAGATCTGTGCAGGATTCCAGACAGCTGTCACGCCTGGACTCTCAGCAGACTGTTCGGATTTTATAATTCTTTGCCTGACATGAAATTCAGTCAGTCTGAACAGAGTTGGACACACAGATAAACACACTCATCACACATACACATAGTGGCCAAGATTGCCCAATACCATATTTTGGAGGCTTGTTT
>VZUA01068949.1:20377-34865 GCA_013401035.1 Horornis vulcanius
TGAAAAGTTTTCATTTGAAAGTTTGCTAAGCAACAAATCCTTCAAACAGAACAGGTTGCAACTCTGCTCTGCCTGGAAAGTACACAGTCATGTAAGTCTTGATCCATAACAGAACTAATTTTCTGAGCTTGTTTTTTGTCACAGGCAAAAAAAAAATAGCATTTTCCTCTTTTTCCCCTGTGGCTTGAATGCTGCAGTTAACCTGTGCACACACAGATCTGTCTGCTGCACTCAGAGATCACAGTTTGCCNACATTTTAAATTGGGCCACATGTGAAAATGGCTTCTTATGCTGAGAAAAAATTGTAGATTTGTGGAAAAGGTGTTTGAAGAACTATTGAGTGGTTTGGGGCACTAAGGAGATCTGTTCTGAGGGCATAGCTTGGACTGTGAATGGCATGAACAGATATTTAGGGAACTCTAGCCCTATGTGTGCTAGAAAAGTCTAAGAGAAATGAGCAAGAAGTTCATGAATAATGGAATCATTGAAACCTGGTTTCCAATGGATTTGTTTTTCCTGCAAGTTCTCCCTCTGGTCTGTATGGTCTTTGTCTTAGATGGATTGTCTGATGCCTGGTAAGAACGAGGCTTTTGCTACACTCTTTTCCATGGCTGGAGACACCATCTGGATCTCCTCTCTCTTTCCCAGCTGGCTGCCTACTTTCACTAAACTTTGTGTCTTGAAACCTGTGATTCACTTTTAAATTTAGTTTAAAATCAGCACTGGATTCAAAAGTTACTCTAAGAGGAAGTGAAGACAGCAGAATAGGCACTCACACACAAAATATGATGACAAAGGCTTTTTTTTCCTTAGGGCATCAGAACAGTTGGAGAAGGCACTTCCTTCATATTTGGTGATTTCCAGCACTGGCAAGGTCACCTCCTTGGGACATAGAAAGGGCAAATGGAAGCAGATTTCTAAACTTAAACCTCCTTTCATCTTGCAGCCCTGTTTTATAGAGAACTGAGGGACCAGTTTACAATGTTGTACTCTTGTGGGGCTTTGTTGGCATTTATTTGGAACTTGGTTATTCACTAGGTGAAAATGTGTTAGAATTCCAGGAGTTGGTCTATATCTATATGTAGATTGCATTTTTTAACTGTTTCTTACGTTGCTATTACTGATACTATTAATTTTGCTTAACCTACTAGTCATTCCAAAATTACATATATCTGTCTAGTGGGGATGAATGAGAAAGCAAAATCCAGTAACAGGTGCACAAAGCAATCTACCTGAACATGTAGGTCAAGTTTAATAGGCACATTTTGTGAACCAGAACAGTTTTCTATAGTTCTTATATCTTCATCTTTTATCTTCATCTCAGTAGGTAAGAACTCCATTGTTTTGCTAGTGCTTTGGTTGACTTAAAAAATAATCCTCCTTTGACTATTTGAGAACATGTAGCTGAAATATCTGGTACTGGCAAACTGTGTTGTTGTCCCAGGGAAAAAAACACAAAAGCTTAAATGGAAAATGAAAGAGGAACCTATCAGAAGAACTGTTCAGAATAAACAGCACTGTGCATGTCCTCTCTGTCTCTGAAAATTTCATTTAGCTCCAGGCATGAGCTTGAATAACCTACTTCATGTTTACTAACACCAGCTGAAAATTTATTCTACACAGAGAGTATACACCTTTTTATTCTACACAGGGAATGTATACCTTGTATCAGCCTTGGTAAGAAATAAAGGTGGGTTTCATATAGATTATGTCATTGCCTGTAAAAAAAGATACATCTTAAATGCAGAAAACAAAAGAACTTTATCTAGGTGCTTAGCCAAGTGCAAACGTTTTTCCACCAAACAGAAAATATCTGTTGACATAACTAGGATGGAAGAATCTGTATAGACAGGTGTGATAAAAAACCTTTGCCTCACTGAAATTCTCAGTAAAAATGTACCCTTCAGTAGGGCTTGTAACAGAATAGTATTTCAATTAAATGAATTGTAACTTATGGTTCTAGAAAGTAATAAAGCTTCTACAAGAACTATATGTACAGTACACCCTAGGATGTGTTGTCTAACAGCACAGCTCCTATCCAGGGATAAATACTTCTTAAATCTGAAGAAGTTAATTCCTATTCCTTTTTATTTTATTTTTTTATATTACTCTGGGAGATAGCAGACTTCTGAAATAAATTCCTGCCTTCTTGGCTTTACTTTTCCAATTTTAACAGGTAATCAGTTTGCAGGGCATGAGCCCTTCTTCCAACAGTCCCAGTTTATAATATTTAACAACACTGAGGCAGTGAGATCACTGTTCTCCTCTGTATGGAATTCAGGGTGATGTCCAACCTGCCAAATGACTTTCACAACACTCTGGTACAAGGTGGTGTGATTGGGGTGTTTTGAGTCACTCCTGCCTTGTAAACCAGCACAGGTACCTTGAGTGCTCAGATCTGTGCTTGCACAACCATAGCCAGCATCTCAATCAGCTCCAGGGCCAAGAAGGGCAGTAGTGGTGGGTTTTCCAGGCAGTGGTGGTGGGTTTTCCAGGCTCCTTAGGCTCTTTTCCTGCACAGAATATTTGTCAGCAGATTAGAGCTGAGCCTTGTGTATCATCTATGAGTGCTGGGTATGGATTGGAAACAAGAGCTGTCTTCCAGTACAAGACCTCCTTTAGATATCACGAAGCTTAAGTGCCTTCTTTCTGTTAATACCAACAATTTATCTACTACTGCTCCCTGAATCTAAATGAGTAGTTGGAGGTGATCTTTGTACTTATCAGAGTATGCAAATAAACTGATTCTTTTGATTGTGTGAAGGGAAAGGGTTTGTGCAGCCTTGGGAGCAGACACAGGTATGTGTTCCTGGCTGCAGGAGGAACAAATGGTTGTGGAATTTGGAGACTGCTTATGAGAAGTATTACTACATGTTCATCCTATCCTGGGTAGCCTTTCTTTGTGTACTGGAAACGTCTGTATCATGGAAAACAAGTTTTAACCACCAACACTGTGTGGAGAGTGGCACTGGTGCCTGAGAGCAGAGACCAAAGCAGCTGTGGTCTTTCCTCTCAACGTGCTCAGTGTAAGTCACAGCACCTCAGGTCACATCTTCCAGTGCTATTTTCAACGTTCCTTGGGTAGTATTTTGAATATTATCAGCTTAAAAATTAACTGGTGCCCAAAAATATTTCATTGATTTCACTGGTGAATATCTAAGAAAATCTGACGGCTACAGGGCGGTCTTTCATTTAATTTCTTTTTTCTTTCCTCCTCGTCCCATTTTTTCCCCCTTGAAGGTGGCACATCCTTGAATATAGAAATTTTTACTCTCTGATCTCATGCCCTGAATTATGACCTCATCACTCCAGACCAATTTCTGGTAGTCATTTAGCAGTACCTCTGCTAAATGAGGATATGTAAGTTAACTTTGGGGTTAGTAAAGTTAACAAAAAGCATGTAGTTTAACTTCTAGAACCCAGGCTAAAACTTTAGTGCCAAAGCATGGAAACTCTGGGTTTTTCCTAATGAAAATGAACAGACTGAATTATTTAGACAGTAAAGATGAAGTCTCATGATGGTATTATACACAACTTTGCTTTTCTTATTACAAAGATTCAGTTTTCTTATTGAAGAGGACAGAAATAATTGAGAAAGTAAAATGAAGCACTCTCTAAAGGCCAGCCAGCTTCTCTGACCAAATGGTCAGTAGGCAATAAAGAGAAACAGGCAATTCAGAAGATAATTCATTCTCTCCATCTTAGATACTCACTTCATTAGAGAGGAACTTGTCCCTCAGAAAAAGGAAGGGATGCAGTCTTGTATGTGCAGCTATCACTGCTTAGCTTTCAAATCAACACTAACAACCTTATCCAACCTGTTTTTGTGACTGGAACCTATTGAAAATGCACTCTGTATTTGCAAATGCAAAGCTCTGCAGCAATATGTCTTTCTACTATATTTCACCCTGCTCCACAGAGCAGCAGAGGAGATTTTTAATTTACCCACTAAGAACAAAGTGCTGATTTGGCTCTGTGCTTCTTGGTAACTGTCTTTGCTATTTCCTGTTATTTTCTGAAAGTTTTGTATTTCAGAAGAGAACGGGGACCCACTCCAAATCTCTTTATGTTTGTGGCACTGTGAGGTGATTCCTTAGACAGACGTAGATGGGTGCTATTTGCAGGTGAAAAGGGATCGAAGAGCAAAAGCAGGGGCAGAAAGTTTTCTCCTTTCAGCCGTGAGGCTTTGTTTGATGCCTGGCTGCCAGCACGCCACGGCGAGCAGCCGCCCGCAGCGCTGACCTTGCTTGGCACGCTCAGCAGACGCTGCTAAATCACATTTCCTCAGACTTTCAGCATTTCTCATGACTCTTCCTCCTTTCATGCCGAGACACGAGCCGTGAGCTGCTCACCCTGGCAGCTCCTGTGACACCCCACCTATGTGGGTGGCCTTATTTCAAACCTTTTTGGATGCCAGGATGAATAAAGTGCTTGGAGAATCTGCGGATGACCCGGCAGGAACTGAATGATTGTCCGTAAAACCATTTGCACTTTCTGTTTTGTGCCCTTGACAGATCAGTGGTTGGGAAATTTGTTCACGAGCCATCTGCACCTGCTAGCCTTGCCACGCAGGAATAGGTCATTTCCTTTCCAAACATGACTGGCTTCTGATATCAGTGGGAAATTGGCAGCTCTTGTATGAAAACAGTGGATTCCAGTTTCCTCTTTTCAATTTTCACTGAGATAGGAAAGGAGTTGTTATTGTTATGGCCTCAGTGCTCTGTCCAAGTTCTCTTCCCCACATAACTGCTTTTTCAGTCATTCAAAACCAGTTTGTCAATAGTACACGGCATCACATCTTCTACTGTGTACGAGATTGTCATGAGCTCTTTCTTTCCCCAATATCACAGGCTTCATTCGAAACAGAACTGCACAACCTACAGTGAAAATATGTCCTTCTTCTTTTGTCTCTTGGTCTTTCTTCCTCATTTCTGTGAAAGAATATGAGAGTGCAGAATGAAGTGTCTATCTGGTGCTGGTGGTAGGGCTTAAGAAACAACATCATGGAACTGAAGTGCACTTTTCTTCCCATTTCTTTGTCATATCAAAGCATTGATGTCAAGTGTCACTCAGAGTGCTTTCAGTTTTCTTCTCAAAGGACAGAAAGCTGTTGCAATGACTTCTTTGTAAGGGGTGTTTAAATCAGCAGATACGGAATCAGTGGTGCTGGGCAGGATGCAGGCAATTGCCTCATCTCCAGCCTCAAGTATCAGTTTTGTTGATGACAATAAGATGGTGAATTTTGTTTCCACTCTTAAACAGCATAAAGCAGCTGCGTTGGCTTTACAAGTGATTCAAAGGTTTAGATAAAGTTAGATAAATTTTGTGTGGCACGTGTCTTTTTCCTCCTGTCAGTTACTGGAGATGGAGACAGAACTGTGCTTTTGTCTGTGCTTTCATGTAGCATTATGAATGAAACAGGTAATCCTATTTGTCTTAAAATCAAGGCAAAGATCTCTTGTGTTCTGTCCATCTGTTCCAGACACCAACAGCATGCTCATCACCATGGTATTGGAACAGCCTGGTACACAAATAGCAATCAGCAGCTATTAACATAATATTGTTACTTGGTCCATACAGCTAATATTGGCAGAGATACAAGACATCACTCACTGTGAGACAGTTTCTCGGGTGATGTACTTTGTTCTGCCAGATTATGATAATATTATGTATAAAAGTCAGTAAAAGGATGCTTTTTTTTTATGCAAGCAGCAAAAATTGCCAGTATAATATATCAAAATGTTGTCTTTACATCCAGTAATTTACAATCCATTGTTATCTGGTTGTAGAGCAGCATTTTTAGAAAACAAAAGGTCTTTTTTTAATATGTATTAAATCAAACCACTTAAAGTTCCCATTTCCTTCCTTTCTTCCCCAGCTGCTGATATAGACTGATACAGAAGTGGCTTTTTGCATGCAGAACTCCATTTATCTCAAACTGGACCTAGACAAGTTCAGGTCTATTCAGCAGGTGATCTGCAGTGCTGAAGGAGTGGCACGTGATTGCAGCCCACCAGGGAACTCCAAGTCTCCCAAAACATCCTGAACACCCACAAAATTTGGATGTTCCTTATTTGTCCTTACTCCCTTTCATACATCTCATTTATGTGTGTTCAAAAGCCCAACTTCAAATGCCCCTTTTTAGTTTGGTCACTTTTCCCTTTGATCTAATGTAAGGATTTTTTTCAGAGTTGAACAGACATACCTTTAAATACACCTGGTATTTAAATTTCTGGTCAAAAGAAGTATATTCCTCTGAAGTGGCATATTTGTGCCAATCCAGTTAAATTAATACCCAATCTATACATCATTTTTCTTCCCTTCTTCATCAGAATATATTTCTGGGAGACCTATTTTGTAAGCTTATCTCCAGAGACTTCTATATTGCAGCAAGATGGAGCCTTTTCATCCTGCAGCTTCACAGCTGCACTGTTGCACCCATGAAACAAAAGTGAAACCGAGGCATTACAGTTCCTGGGTTTTATACATAACAACTTTTGCTCTCTCTAGAAGGCAAACTGCTGCCAAATTAACATTTCTGTAAGCATTATAGTGCCCATGCAAGTGCTGCTCTAAGGAGAGGGAACATCTTTATCTCAGCTGGTTGGGATGGTGTCAGTAGGGATGAGCAGATTGTGTCAGCAATTATACTTTTTCAGGGAACATGACACTTAAAATGGTCATGATGTTGGTTCAGTCTCCATTTTTATATCAATAGCTTCTTTTTTTTTAAGTTAACTACAATAAATAAC
The DNA here is from genome assembly GCA_013401035.1 of Horornis vulcanius. NCBI lineage: Eukaryota > Metazoa > Chordata > Aves > Passeriformes > Scotocercidae > Horornis > Horornis vulcanius. The sequence goes on from VZUA01068949.1 coordinate 27,130, forward strand.
TACTATTAACTATTAACTATCATAATAAACTAATTAAAAAATGTAAGTGGATTCTTAAGGGTGTTGTTGCCAAATGGAGCTATCCATTTGTTTGGAAAGGCCAACAGGATCTTATTATTAAAAAAAGAGGATCATTTCCTGCAGGCCAGCTGTGTCTTGAACACTTTCCTGTGTTTAAAATGAATAAAATCAATTAAATTAATAAAAACTAGTTTTTGGCTCAGCTAAAGGAAAGGGGTCTAAAGTACTGAGTGATTCTCATACATGTCTAGATGCAATGAAGGGCAGAGAGCAGCATTTTTCTCCTGTCATTCCCTGTTATGACTCTCAGTTAGTAAGCAAGGGGTGAGTATTAACATCAAGTTTGCCTCAAACATTTAATAGACATTACTTACTGGACAAAGTGCATGTGCCCCATGTTATTTCTTTCAGGGCCTGTCTCTTGACTGGATTCATGCCAGATTGTCCTTTGGGATATAGCCCAGTGAGCAGGAGAAATGGGTTTGAGCTTGGCAAAATGGCAATAAGCAGAAAGGTACAGTTGGGACTTTCTGGGAATACTCTCTCCTATCTTATTATCCTAGGCCAGTATCTCAGTTCTCTGCAGCCAAATGCTTCAGAGCAATGTTATAGAGAGGAATGAGTAATTTCTGACTCAGTTTAGTGGGTTTATCAGGACTGACAAAGCTACAGCTGGACTAAATACCGTGTCCCCAGCTTGTTTCATTTAGCTCTTTCTGTCATGTACAGTGGCTGCCCACCAAAAGAAAATGAAGATGCATTGCTTCAGCTTTTATGAGAAAGATCTGTGGCAGGTTGTGTTTTATCCCTGAATACAAAATGTTTCCAGGGGCTGTTAGCTCTCTCTGCTCCTGTGCCTGCAATGAGCATTGCAACAGTACATGTTGCCACTGCAGTCTCCCCTTGTCCTCTTCATTTGAGATAGGCTGCATCCTCCTCAGTAATCTTTGAGATTTATGACTTACAGCATAAAATGTAACCAGTAAAATAGGGCAGATGGTTTGGCTGCACAATTCTGACTGACTTGGTCAAAGTCAAAGAAGGATTTGGGGGAGAATGTGTCATAGTTTTGTAGAACTGGGTGCCTTTCAAAACAGCTGCTCAAAGTGGGGTGCTCATTCAATTCACCACGTGTTACACTGGGCACACTCTAGAAAAGATCAGACACTGCTTTGAATTATCAAGGAGGGCTGGGATCTCTGATATTGTTAATTATGTGGTGGTGGAAAGCACAGTAGCCCATTGTTCTTTCTGAACTAGAGTATTAGAACAAAAAAAAAAAGCAGTAAAAAGTCATCACTGCAGAAGCTGTCACCCTTGTTCCCTTGTGTGCTCTATCTCTTCTGTGGGGAGGTTTCATGGATACCAAAGAGGAAAGCAAATGTAGTTGTCCTGATTATTTTTTTTTCTTCAAATCCCATCACACCCAGTAATCCTCTGTGGCTTTCTGCCCCACACAATGTTTTGATGCTCTCTATTTAGGTATGACGTTGCTATATCTTTTGAACCACACATTTTAGCAGATTTTCTATTTGGACAGAAAAGCCCTGATCTGGAATGCATATTACATGGGGCAATATTGTGTTAGAAAACAGGCAAATTTAAGTAGTTAATCTCATGTACTCAAACTGTCACCCTTTTTTGCAGGGTACAAAAGGAATCTCATTAGTTAATTAATAAAGGCAATGCATGCAGTGTGGAGGGAGTGATTGCATCTAACTATGAGATTACTTGATCTTTGAAAAGCTTTATTTCTTAAAGCAAAAGGAACAAAATATTTCAGTACCTTACCTCAAACAATATAATTTGTAATTATTTTTCACAATAGCAAACAGAATGTGAATAGGTAATGGTGAATTTATAGCTCCTGAAATTATAGCTGTTCTCTCTCCTTTTGCTTGCTTTCAGGAAGAAACTGGAGAGCTGCTTCATCAGTGCCAATCCATACTGTGCTTGGTCTCATGGAAAGGATCAGATTGATAAATTAGAGCAGCTACCCTCTCAGCCATGCAAGAATTCCTCAGACCAACAAACCCATAGGTGACTGATAGGGGTGGTAAGCAGCCTGTGAGATTTGGGAGAAACATTCTGGTATACCTGGAAATCAACCTAGATCTAAATTAGATATTTTAGTCTTAATTCATGCATTCCCACCACATTTCAGAACATGTCCTTTATCTGAACAGCTTTGCTTGCTTGTTTGTTTGTTTTTTATGTTTGTCAGTCATTACACAGTGCTATTTAGAATCAATTTAGCACCCTTCCATGTGTTGAGTGGTTGTGGTGAGTGATGATTGCAGGATTAGCCTGCTAGTAATTAAATGTTGCTGCCTCTTAGCTTGAAAATGAAACATCTCTATGGAATTTAAGAGTTTCTTGCTTTATTTAGGTTGGGCGTGTCTAAATAGTATGGGTAGGTTTACCAAGTCAGTGCAGGCACAATGCAATCATAAAAAAAAAATTAAAAAGCAAAAAGAAGAAGGAGGAGGGGTAGAGAGAGAGGAAGAAGAGAAAAAGAAATTGAAAGAGGGATAACAAATTCAACCAATCATTAAAACTTTGAATTGCATGGGAAATTTTCCACACTTTGCTGAATCTTGGGTGTAATTTCCTAACTTAGTGCAATCCAGATAAAGGTCTCCTGGCTGGACTCATTTTCACTCACAGATGGATCTCCAAAATTTGCAAATGTTGTGTAAAATAGGAGGTGTTGCCTAGAGGGTTTGTTGAAGCCTAGAGGGGTGCCTGTCTCAGTAAAGCAGAGGCTGGGTTCCTTACCATTTGTGGGCCCATTGAATGCTTCATTTTCATGTTGGCTTTACCACTATGAAGAGTTTTCCCTCTTGAATTCACTGATGAATGTTTTAAGCAGAATAAAACCATTTTTGTATTTTTTTTTTCAAAGTCTGCTACCAAAAATCACATTATTTCACCGTTCAAAGACAGTTCTTTGCTTCTTCAAAGACTTAAGAGACCCATGCTCCTCACAGGACTGTAGCATTGTAACCTCATAGGATACAAATGATGAGCTTCTGTTTGAAATAATAAGGATGATGCCTCATCCTGAACAGACATCAGAAGGATTTTAAATAAAGGTTGTCACTGAGAGGCCTGTAAGCTACCCTCACTTAGTTCTGTCTGGCCTGTGTTAGGGTGGAGATGAATGTCTTAATCAAAGCAGAGCATGAGCTTTTTACCTTGAGCTCTTGTTATATTTAAGGCTTCGTGCTGAATAACAATAATAAAAGATGAATCCCATCTGGTTTTCTGTTGATTGTTAGTTTAATTTAGTGGATGACAACTCCAAGTTTAGTCTGCCAGCCAACGAAGGTATGCAGTTATCAACATTACTGATAGGATAAACCAATTATGTAAGCTTATTTTCAAATCTCCCCAAATCCCATAACGCTTAACAAAGTAAAACCCTTGAGCTGAAATGTACCTGTTTACAGAAAAGTACAACATCAAATAGAGGTTTCATTCAGAACTTTGGGTACACTAAGTGGAATTGTTGGCTGCTTTTTTTTTTTTTCTCTGTTGCCATTTTTAGGCATGAAATGTATCACACTGCAAATAAAGTATGGGCAAGAAAAATGCAGTTGTAAGAAAGAATTTTGAGAGTTTTCAGAAAGACTTCTGTGCCTGCAAGGCTGCAGAGGCCCAAGCCCTGAACAGTACATTCTATGTCTTGAGTGTCTAGTTAGTGCTGCATCTTTGAGCTGTACCAGTATTTCCCAAACCCTGTGTCTAACCATTGCCTTGGCAGGACTCCAGATTAATCCTGTGGGGAGAGGAAAGTGCCTGTGGAGCTTGGCAAAAGTTGCTTGTCCTTTCCTCCTGAAGATAGGCATTTGTTCCTGGGGAGTGTGGGAGGTGGCTCCTCCTTCCTGCATTTGTAGCCACCATGGAAACAGATAATTCCAGAAGACTGTCTAATAATGCAACTGCAGACCCAAATGTCCTTACAGAGGTCTGAGACTCTCTCTTCTGACACTAAATTGTACATGCATGTGCTAGCAGTGTCACAAGCCTGCTCATAAATGCCCCAAACCAAGTTAGATGGAGACTCCAAGGGATGAATAGGTTGAGAACAAAATGCCAAGAGCCAAGAAAGAAAAAAACCCCACAGATTCAAAATTTAGATCATGGAAAGTGTGAAATGATATTGTCAGTGTCAGGCCGTGAGACAAGGGAGGCATTCTGTCGTTGAATTGCACGTTGCAGGCCCCTGTAAGCAATACAGAAAGTATTGAAGATGCTGTACAAGGCAGGTGTGTAAAAAGGATGAGCAAACAGAGGAGGATTGTGAGCAAAGAAAAAAATGAGAAGAAAGTTTTTGAAAGAGGAAGAGGTCAGAAGAGAGCCTGGTGGCACAAAAGCTGATAGGGAATAAAAGTCGAGAGTAGAATGAAGGCTGAAAGAAAGCACAGCCATTGATTTAATTTGCTGCTTTTCATTAGAAATGTATCCTTTTGCCAGTTCTGGATGCCATGCACATGTGTAAGAACATACAAGCTTTTCAGCTGACCAGGGTGAAACTGCCTTCCAGAACTCTGGCATCAAAGGCACCTACAAGACCCAATAAAGCAAGCTTCAGTATTAAATCAATGCCAGTGTTCAATAACATCCGGTGCCAGGCAGGGAGATGCCAGCCCAGCTGGGTGAGGACGTGCCAGAGCATTTGCATGGTAATAGGCTGATGAATCGAACTCTTAAGCAAACAGATACCTAGGCAAAGAGCAGAGGGCCAAATTCCAGGCAGCACTACCCTGCTATCTCCTCTGCATTGCAAAATCCGTGAGTCAGAGGGAGAAGACGGCCCTGGGCAGTTCCTGCAGGGAGTACCCTGACCCTCACTTCAGCAAACCTTGTGTTTCTGCACCCTTCTCAAGTGTGCTTCAGGCAGGACTCTGCCCCATGCCGGTGAGGAGGTGAGCCAAGGTCTGCAGCAGGAACAGAGGGTTCATTTACTGAAGGACATGAGTGCAGGAGACAGCACCCTCAAAGCCCAACCTCCTGTTGCAGAGTTGTGGTCCAGATTCTGAGCTGCCATCATAAAAACAAACAGGCCAGATCCTCCTTCTAATATGCAGAAACTCTGCATAGTAGCTCAAGCTGTGTCTTCTTCATTGCTTGGGGCACTGAAGATTGTGACTGAAAAGATGCCCAGGATGTAACAGATGAAGTCAAGTATACTGAATTCACCAGCAGCCTTAAGTAAAAGTCTAAGTTGCTTAATTTATCCTTGGAATCATTTTAGCAGTGAGCTTTTTTTACCTTTCTTGTGGGTGCTGTCATAAATGGCCTGTGGGAACAGTGGAATTGTCATATCTGGACGTTTTCAAGAATATCACTATTGAGATTCAAATAGATGCAGCTGAAGCAGAGGAACTGAGTAGATCATCTCTTGGAGTCTCTTCCAGCTTTCTTTTTTGCATGATTTTAGCAAATCTGTTCAGTTGCTGTCCTAAGCTGGCAATATTGCCCTGCTTCCAGAGGCTTGTGTCCCAGAAACTCCAGCTCCCAAACCCCTCTACTTCTCCCATGGCTACTCATACAATACAAAATGTGGTATTGTCAGTTTTGCAAAATATTGTGAAATCAAGATCTGAACTGTGGCAACAGTGTGAAGTAAAACAGAAAGATATCAAAGTTAATAGGTAACCTGCTTGTTACAGTGTTTCATGTCCTGCTCAACATCATTTTCTGCTTCAAATTTGGCTGACAGTTGCCCTAAAAACACAAGTACGCACACAGCAATACTGAAGCAAACTAGGCTTGAAGAAAGGAACCAGAACAAGGTGCTAGATCTCCTTCTAGGAGCTTCCCAAAAGAGATTTAGCACACCAGGATTGCACATCTGCTCCCTGAGCATCCTGCTATCACTTTGCATCCAAGTGCTCCTGACACTCCACCCTGCTGGTACCTTTTGTCTCCTGCCTGTGACTGGGACCAGTGTGAAACCTTGGGCTTCCTTCCCCTCACTGTGGGAGGTGAAAGCACAGGCCAGGTGTCCAGCCGAAGGGAGAGGCAGAGCTGGACATCAGCCTGTTCCAGTAAATTCCCTTAAGCAACCTGTGAAAGTGGACCAGCTCTGTTAAACAGTTCCAGAATCCCACTGTCCTCTCCATGATTATTTTTCAGACATCTTACTACATCTGAGTATGGGTACATTTGTACTTTCCCACCCAGGGGTACCATAGGCCCATCAGCAATTTACTTCTCCCTTGTCCTTTACTTCCTAAATCCAGAATTAATAGGAAAAAAATGTTGACACCATTTTAGGTGTGCTGCCAACACATGTGAAATGGCCTGGTTCTATTGTCTAAAAAACACTGGTAGCTGACAAGTCCTGCAGAGAAATTAGGCACATGGGAGGACTGTGAGAGAGGTGAGAGAGACACTATTGCTGCTATTGATAAGCTAAAATCAGTGTTTGTTCCCCAGCACTCCCAGGATGCAAACAGCCAGTTGCAATGTTGTGTGTTGCTGGTGCCTGACCTTCTCCCGAGGCTGCTGTGCATCTGCCAGCCTCTGAGCTTCCCACTGCAGGGACCAGACACTGAGAAGGGGGAGGGGAAAGGAAGGAGGGCAAATAAATCCCTGTATTACTTTTTTTTCCCCCTGATTTTATATATAGTCCTGAGAAAAGGGCCAAGCAGGGGGCAAATGATTTCTGAGCTCCGCTGTGCTGATGTGACAGCTTTATGGGGAGGCAGTTTCTGGGTCAGGAGCCCAAGTCCTCCTACCTTTGGTTCAAGAACTGTCACACAGGGGAAGGAAAGACATTTCCAGGGTAAAATTGTGGTAGAGTGCCAGATAGCACACCTGAAACCTTTCTTTGCCCTGTGACTGTGTGGTATGGTTATATAGCTTAAAAACATGGATGATTTCCTAAAAAATAAGGGCAGAAAAGAAAGGCAGAATGGATCCTGTGCAGGCTGCTGCTCTCTGCAGGTGATCCCATCCCAGTCCCACTGAGAGACCCCTGGGAATGGGGGCTCTGTACTGCAGTGCAAAACCTGCACTGATGCAGCTGCAACATTTCTCCTCCATCATCTGTGCTCTTTTTCCTTCTTCCTTTCCCCTCTTACACCTAACTGCAGGCCCTGAAGCTTGCTTTCTCTCTACCACCCATCCTCTGCCCACTTGTCCCCTCATTCCCCAGAGCTGCTCTGGCACAGGCCTTTTGTGGCCTGGGGAGGAGAGAGATGGGAGCAGGGGAGGGCAGATCACCTGAGTGGAACCAGGAACCAGCAGAGTCCAACCTCAAAAACTCGAGTTAGTGGGTCAGGATGCTGCCTCAGGGGGGACAGGACCAAGGAAGTTGGTTACAGGTGGAACCAGTCTGTGCTCGTGGCTTTTCTTTGGCTGCTCTGGTAGAGCACTACAGCCCAAGCTGAAGGAAATTCTGCTGCTGATTTTACTAAGAGGATAAAACAAACCTCTCTTTTCACAGGCAGAATTCAGCCCTGAAGGTATATGAATAATGTCCCCCTAACTGGCTCCCTGCATTACACTCCTGATAGCAGGAAACAAGCGAGGCCCCTCTGACCACCCAGTGGTTCCAGGTGTTCAAGACAAACCTCGAATAAGCCCTGAAGGCAGCAGGAGGGGCAGGACAGAATGGGATAGAGGGTTATAAATCATTGCTGTGATCCCAGATAGAAACCAGGCAGGGGTCCTGAGCCTGCTCATCCAGTCAGACGGGTACA
>VZUA01068955.1:20801-37571 GCA_013401035.1 Horornis vulcanius
CGCAACAGGTCCGCCGCAGCGCGGGCGAACACTGACCTCCAGAGGGCCCGGCGCGGAAATTCAGGGATGCGAACCCCTCCTGGCCCCCGGGACACGGCGCGGGAGGTGCTGGTGGAGGCGAGGGACGCCTGGGCAGGTGCGAGCGGTGGCCGTGGCTGATAAAGCGATTTCACAGCAGCGCTTTCCCGCGAAGAGTTCGCTGGATGAGAAGACACACCTGAGTTTCAAGACGGATGCGGTTGTTTTTGTGAATGAACAAAGTCAGAACGTACAAACTCATACCTTCCCCAGCTGAGACGAGGAGCTGGAGCGAGGAGTGAGCTTGTAACCCACAGACCACAGCGAGCATCCTGTCCCTGCGCTGAGGTGTTGGGTCCAGCCAGAGGCAGGGTGGGAGGGAACGTGGTCCAGCAATGGGCAAATCCCACCACAGGGGTGGTTGGACCTGGAGAACTCAAGTAGCAAAACACTCCTGAGGTCAAACTCTTGAAAGGGAAAGCACAGGAAAAGTGGAGCTTTTCAGTCGTTCTCTTGATCACCACCTTGGTGCCACACATTGAAGGCTTCCGAGCATCCTGGTGTAAAAAAAGGCTTCTGCCCTCGGTTTTGAAGGAAGCTCTCAGGCTATACTTCTGGCACCTTCCTGGTACATTGATTCACTCTAAAGCCTGGATAGAGGCAGAGAGGCAGCAGCTTTCAGCTCAGACCAGCTGGACGGTCAGGGCACCTCCCTGACTCGCACCAGCTCTGACTCACCACTGATTCCAATTTACTGTGGTGAGTGGAGAAAACATCTCCTGCTCTGGAGAAGGGGACACTACAGCTTCAGATATTGGCCAGCCTAGGAACGCTGGTGACTGCTGCTCCCTGTGGTAAGGAGGGAGCATCTGGGCCAGGATGTCTTTGGAAAGCTCTTGCATTACTGATCTCGTTTAATGGCCCATTTAAGTTCCCATTGAATTCAATGAAAAACTGCCATTGACTTCCGTGGGAAGGGCCATACTCTGCATTTTAAAAAAATGAACTCTCTTTTTCCCCAGGGAGAGCAGCTACTGCTTTAGAAGAATAATTATCACAGTGGAGATAAGCAAGAAAAAGCCTGTAATGCTTACTTGTTTCAGGCAGTTTTGAGCATATGATTAAGTGGTGGTACAAGTTATTTGTCAATTTATGCTCTGCAGTTCCTTTTAATTGCACTTCTTTCCAAGTGCCAGTGTTTAAAATGTCAACCTTTACTTTGAATATTATTGCTCTTTTCACCACCGCCTTGATGCAGCTTGCAATAACCAAACGCACAGATTTTCTTTTTTTTTTTTAATGTTGCAACATAATGAGGAGAGAGACTTAAGCATTCAGACAGACTTTTTTGACTCCTTAAAGGCAGAATGCTGTGAGTCACAAAACTGTGGCAGGCATTACACAAACATTATGTGCATGTTTGTACTTACTCCCTTAAAAAACTTTTACAGAAGAGAAAAATCAAATGCTGCATCACTTCACAGTGACTTTTTTTGGCTGACACACATAAAACTTACGAGCCAAAAAAGAAGAGCAAAAGAAGTTTATATGGGGAGTCGCCAATACTATTGATTTTTACATGAAAGGAATGCCCTCTTTTCCCCTTCACATGCTTTAGTAGCAGCTCATAGCACAAAGCCATAAGATATGTGTGCTCCCCTTCCACACTCATACATATACATGCATTTAAGTGCTTTTTACATCATGGCATGAAGGCTTTTAGATGATTTTCTCCCAGCACACATATTCACTAAGCAAGCACAGCTCTAACCCAAGGAATATGACAAGGATTCAAAACAGTAGACAGGTGGTTATTGTAAAATCTAATTTCAAATCTGCATATGGCTGATGCTCTGATTAAGCTCTGCTTCTACAGCACTCAGAATAAACAGATCCATTTGACATGATGACAACATAACCTTTGGATGTCCTTTGCTGTGCACGCTCTGTGTCTGATAAGACACATTCCATACTTCCCACATGTAATGGCTGTGATGCAGATGGCGAGCCTTGCAAATGCAGAATTTTTAAGCAGAAAACTAGGAAATGAATAGTGCTTTTGCAGAACAGGATTTTATGGCAGATTTCTATTCTTACTAATACACACTGGGAATAACATCAGCTACATCCAAAGCACGCACTCGGATCATTACAACCAGCCCAGCAAGTAGCAAAATCTACCTCCAGCACAGCAAATCAGTTCAGCAGCTTCTCAGACAAACCAAACCAGGGATGTTGGTATTAAAAATGCCGTGCCATGCCCAAACCTACCCAAGGACTTTCGGCCTCTTTGTGCCTTAAAGTTAAGAGAAAAGAGCATCTCTCTGAAAAAGTAAAGAAAGCAAAGGAAGGCAATCTGATGGCAATTTCAGAGCATTTTCATCTGAATCCTACTAAAGCAGTTGACAGTGCTTTCTGCTGCAAGGGGGAAGCAAGGAGAACAGAGGCTATACAAGGTAAGATGAGGTGTCTTCCTCTGCTGTTCTTTTGCCAAATCCTTATTATCTCTACTTGAGCCTGCTGGAATGGCCAGCAATCACTCTGCCTAAAAATAAGCTTCTTATCCAGATGTTTTTATAAATGGCAAGCCACTGTAGCTGGTGCTTCCCCTCTGCTGTTGACAGCTGATAAAGGTCCAGCTTCTCTTGTCATTACAGAATTGACTTCATTTCCTCGCAGCACCATCCCTCCAATAAAGGTATCTGCAATTAACTCTTTAGAACCATCTCTAGCAATGTTTGTCTCTTTACAGGCTTCAGGGAAATGCAGTTTCTTTCCCTGTGTGATTTTCATGCTTTTTTCTGCCTTGGCTTTGTACGCTGAAGAGGCAAGTCCAGGAGGTTTTATTCAAGAAGTTCTGGGCAACCAGTAGCAGGACTGTTTCCTACAACCTGTACCCAGGAGAGGCCCACCCTCCCAGTCTTTCAGCAGCAAGGGTTAGTTTTAACTTTGCCATAGGGACCTGTATTTATTCTAGCTCTGTGTCTGACTCAGTGGCAGGGGCAGTGGCAGGGAATGCCTGAGGCGAGCTGAGCTCTGTGCTTCCTGCTGATGGCAAAGCTGCAAGCTCAACCCTGCCAGCTGCCTCCCAGGTTCATGTGCTGTTTCCTGCCATCCTTTCTCCCAAATTCCCACTGGGCATTGTTCCCAGAGAGCTCAGTTTGGAGTAGTGAAAGGTTACCCCCTTCTCCTACATCATTCCTGGTGTACTTCAGGGATCAGCAAGAAGCCTGGGCTCCAGCTCCATCTCAGGCTCTGGTCCCTTGAGGCATGAGAGAGTCACAGCAACTGATCTTGTGCCAGTGATGATGCAGTTTCCAGCAGGAACTGGGCTGACATCAGTGTAACAGACACAGATTACAGCTAGAGACAAAAGGGGAAGGTGCTATAACCCATTTCCATGACTCACCCAGCCTTTGGTCTCAGCTGCCTCTAAATCAGCCCATCTACACCACTGACACCTGTGAACCTGCATGATGTGGAGTCAAGACACCATTTCCAGGCTTCTGCACTGCCAGTGCCCAACTGCTCTTTAGATTTCATTGTATTTCCCTCTTTCTTCTTTGCAATTTTCCTAAGCTCTCATCCCTCGATGGATTGGCATTTCCTGCCTCGGGCTCCCCCTTTTGTCACATCTCCCGGACCCAAGTCACGCCCGTAGCCAGGAGGAACCGGCTGGTGCTGTGCCCTGGAAAACTCTCCTCTGCTTCACTTCACAGCCTCTGCTGATGCTGCATCTTGCAGCACATCTCAGTTATTAACTGGCCACCTGGCAGCTCCCTAATTGGTAATATCAGTAAAAGCACATTTTTCTCTTTTCTTGAGTCTCCAGATAAAGCAGTTAAATTTGATCTAAGATCCTCATATCCTCATTGCCTCGTATAATTTGTAATGACCTTGCCTATGCCACAAAAAAAAAATCACAGCTACTTTTTTTTGCACTCACACACTTTCTAGTTTTTCTTTAACATACACTCTGACAGGGAACTGAATGACACAGCATAATCTGCTAAAGCTTTTTCTATAGTAAACAGAGATAAAAACCACAGCCAAAGGGCACGCAGGCTCCGAGGAAGCAAGCACCGTGTGTTATTGTACCAAGCGCTCCGATCCAAGTTCCTGCTCAAAGAAAAGCTGTCCCCGGAGGGAGCTGTCACCGCCCAGTGAGGTCATGCTCCATTCCAGCCGCTGGCCAGGGCGCAGCTCTGGTGTGGCACAGCAGAGCCCTCGGTGGCCTCGCACAGTGTCACTCGTGTGAGCCGAGTGATGTCAGAGGAACGTGCTGAAGGGGCACGGTGGCTGCTAGGTCAGATGTATAAATACGAATCTGAGGTCGTGTTCTTTCAACGACCTCATTTTGCACTGAAGATGGGACCTGTGTGACCTGTGAGTCACTGGCTCGCAGGGTCCCCCCTGGAGGGGGCACAGCCTCAGCAGTGGGAGAGCCTGGAGGAGGCACAGAGCCACCGAGACTCTTCTGCTTTGGAACTCATTCCCCACACTGAGGCCAAAAAAAGCTTGGATACGGCAGGCTCTGGGTCAGGCTAAAAAGCCTAGAGTATTTTCAGACTTCCGAGGAGAGAACATTGTATTTATAGGGAAGTTTAGTTCTTCGGTTGCTTTTGTAATTCATTTTGTTTATGACTGGTTTATTCAAGCTGTAGAGCTGAGGAGTTAGCTGCTAGATTTCTTTTCCAGGCTCACATTTCTAACTGTTTGCAGACATAGGACAGAGCTATTTTTGTAATATAAATCATTACAGAGAGAATATCTCAGTCCCCACTGAAGCAAATTCCTAAGGAAGAGAGCTCTATTTTAGAAGTAAATTACTACTTCATATTTTTTTCAATTTAATGACTGAGAAACAAGGAACACCAGTCTGAAGGCAATCAGTGTCCCCATTTCTCAGGAAGACAAACTCAGCTGAACAGGAATCACTTCTACCAAGAGGGGCTGGGTGGGAGCTGCAGATGTGGCTTCCCAAGCCCTGGGGGATTGAGAGTGATCCTGGTGAAGGGGCTGAGCAAATGGGGACAGAACCTAGGCTTCAAGGTGACACAACCTTAGAGATAAAGGTAGTCAAGATACTTCCAGTGTCCACCTTAAAAAGTAAGAGAATATCTTCTAAAAAGGCCAGTGTGGAATTTTATAGAAAAAGGCAAACTGTCTCCATGTCATCTCCCTGAGACTCAGGGACAAAGTTGTAAAATAAATGCTGAGAGCTTTGGTTGTGTTACAGACTCATGGATGACTTATTTTACAAGAACTCATCCCCTGGAAGTTGCTTGAATAACTGTGCTATGACTCTTCCCATTTAATTCTCAGTAATTTGGCAAGTCACAATTCATATTCATAGCAGCATCAAAAACTACATCAAGCCTAGCAAGTGGACAGGGAAGGAATTAGAATTTACAGGTTTCTCCTTTCCAGCAGTGGCTTAAAGATGTAAATTAACACAGAACCAGATGTAGTCAAGCACGCTTTCTTCAACTGAATCAGGAAGGCTTTATAACTGAGCCCTGGGCCATACAGCTGTGAAATACAGGAAAAATTATCCAAAACCATTTCAATATTGTTCGTAAGAGAAAAGCTTTTAAATTATGAAAAAAATTAATGAAACAGAAAAATAGAGATTGCTTAAAGCCTTTAGAAAAAACCAATATCAACAGGAGCAAAACCCACTTCTGAGCTACAAATGAACAGCTACAAGAATATGTTCAGGATCATTCAGTTGCAAATATCAAATCATGATTTGCAAAAATGTGCCCAAGACAGCTTCAGAATTCAACAGGTTCAGAAGGGCATGACCGTTTTTATGACAGAAGGTTCTGTTTCCAGTCGTCTCCTCACAGCAGCAGAGACCATTACGTCTGGTTTTCCCATTTTGCACATCTCATTAAGCAGATGTGCAAAATACTATATCGTGCAGTAGAGCTAAACTTGGTGGGCTAAAGGGGAAATTTGCATTCTAAAGCATTGTAGTGCTGAAGCTGAGTAATAAATGGAATTGCTGAATATTTCTGCCTTGAAAGGGCCGGTTTCACCTGTCTGTTTCTGTTGAATTTTTTCCCTCTCCATTCTGTGCATTTACCCTGCAGCATTTTCAGTGGGACACAGCTCTGCTGAGGAGTGAGGCTGCAAATCCAGCTAAATCCAATCAATATAAAGGAACCCAGTCCTTTCTAAATTAGAATTTCCTTCTCACAAGGAATCTCTTCTTTGGACTTTAATGGATACCAAAATCACTACACACAGAGCAACACACACCGTGCTCTCTGTCATTCAGAGCTGAACTTGGAAGGCAAACCTGTTTTCATCACAGACTGAACCAGGCTTCTATGCAAATATCTGCTAAAATCCAGGTGATAACATTCCTCTTGCTGCTGGGATTTCCCCTGGGTATCTGACTGAAAACTCTGTTCTTACAGATCAGATGGGAACACTTTTGATCTTGGGGCTGCTCCTTATATTACATAGGTAGCAGCATGCTATGTTCCTCCCCCATAATGTGCCCAGTAACTTGCAGCTGATTGAGCAATGCTATCAGGGAAGACGTCCCTGCTCCTGAGCAATGTCCTGGTGTGGGTCCAGCCCCACCCTGTGCCTCATCCCACTGTGCCAGGAGCTCAGCCAGTGTCACCTGCCATGATGGGTGACAAACTGTTTCCCAGCAAAGCAGTTTCTGAGTCAAGGACTGCTTTAGCCCTCTCCCAAGGGAGGAAGCTTACTTCTCCTCCTCCCTGCAGCATCCCTTTTACAGTCTTGGACTGGGGGCCTCGTTAGCAACACAAAAAAGTTTTCAAGCAGAAAAGGGACGAAAGTAAATCTGATCTCATCCCAGCTTCCTCCCCCACTGAAGAACCGGAGCTGGCCAGCACGTGACTGCCGTCTTGTCCCCATTCCGCAGGGATGCCATTGAAAGGTTATGAAAATACTGTGCAGGATGGGGAAAGGAGGCATCCATTCTGCTCCCTTCACTGCAAGGGCCTGCTCCCTCTGTGAGCCTGGACCAGGGAGATCTGCTGAAAACAAACCCTAGGTGCTCTTGAGGGGCAAAGATGTGCCCGAGCAGCCAGGACAGCATAAACTCTGGTGTGTGCAGCGTCCTGTGTTCAATCAGAGAAGCAACTTATTCACTCAAAATTAACCTTCTGCTCTACACCTTGAGAGTTTCTGGGGTAGCTGTGTTTGCTTACTCTGAGAGTAAGCAGTTTTATACAAATAAAATACCTGTGCACTTCACACACAGCCGCTCTAGTGGCAGTCAGGCAAACACGTACTCAAACTGCTGCACTGCCAGAGCCCTTGGAGATGAAAGTCTCACTATGAAGGTCTTTATCAGCCAAAGAGATAAACTTCACCACTGAAATGACCCTTTTTCACAGTCCCTCCAGCTGCCAGAGACAGGTGAACAGCACTTGGACCAGCTGACATTTCAGGAGGCAGGAAGCAGGGCTCACACCACATCTCCTTCCACAAGAGTTACAGGCCCTGACAGCTTTGGCTGAAGAGGTTCGTGCATGTCCCATGGTTCTCCCTCAGAAACACTGTCATGTTTTCCATTGAGGGCTGACTCTTCTGGTGACCATCCAGGCAGTGCCCGTGTTCCCCGAGGTGACCACCTGTCCCTCCTTGCAGTGTACCTGCTGCCTTCCCTGCTTATCCCTTTCTCCCACCATCTCCTCTCCAGCTTATCTATGTGGATGTCTCTGTTGTCATTCTAAGTCAGATACTAATCTCATCCAACAGCATCTCATTATAATTAGCTCTTAATTGCCACTTAACACAGGGATCGTTTTGGAAGGCCATAACAATTCTTCCTTGAGGAATTGAGAGTTAAAAGCTCGTTATGGGCCCCTATACACCCTTTGGGTAATAAAAATGATTTCAAGAGGCAAATTTAAAACGCTGCTGTGCACACAAACCCTGCACACAAGAGTTATATGGTTTCCTGGAGCACTAGTAGCATTTTCAAGGAGCAAACCACAGAAGTCAGTGTGTTTTGCTACCAGTCTCCCTCTGTCCCTCCCTCGTGCACTCACCATGTCTGAAAGTCATGTCATGTAACTGAAAGTGGGAACACTTCAAGAAGCAAGACCTGTAAAATGCAAGAGGTTAATGTCACAGTAAAGTTGCATTGCTGCTGCTCTGCTGGAACTGGTGCCCCCAGCCAGGTGCAGCACATCGTGAGGAGTCTGCATTTCAAGGCAGACAGCACTCAAAGAGCCAAGAGATAAACAGACTGTCAGACAAAACTCATCCTTAGGCACATACAGAGCTTTGGCCAAGACTTCCTTCATTCCTGAACAAGTCAGACTCCTGAGAGACTTGAAAATGGACACTTTGCCAAATTCTTATCAAGATCTCCAGGGTTCTCACAGCAGAAGCTACAACTTGAGTGCCAGTTCACTTCCTTTAATAATCCATCTGTCAGTGCAGCAGTGAGGAGACAGAGGCCTAATGCTTCTCAGGTACTGCCCCATCCACACTGTGCCAAAAGGCAGTTCAATGTCTGTTCACAGCACTCTGGAAAATGCCACACTGAAATAAAAGGGGAGAAATGGGCTGTTACCTTCTTGGAGTTTGCTGCTGCTGTTCTCCCCACTCCCCCCTTTTTTTTTTACTGTTCAGGAGATGTCATTATTTTTGGTAGGACCTGAATGACTGCAGAGCTCAAGTGGCTTCTGGGGAAAGCATACAGGCTCTGTGCAGAAATATTTTTGGAGAAGCGCCCATGATTCACAATCCCTATGACTGGCAAGTTTCTCTTTTTTGAAACACACTTCAACAAGCTTCCAACGGGGCATAACAAAAAGAGATGTTCAGAAGACACACTCACACCCCCATACAATCACCTCTTGGGCAGCAGCCCCTCCACCAGCAAACAGACCCAGAGGTGAGAATTGCACAAAATTCAGGGTTCCTGAAAATCCCTCCTGTAGAAGCCAAGCCTGCACAGCCGATTTAAATGGAGAAAAAGTCTGTAATGTGCCTGTTCATTTGCTGATGTTTTTATACCTAAACGTGGTCCTAGGAGAACGCCCAAGAAGCAGTAGGAATATATTCCTAAATGCATTGCACAGCACAGAGAAGTCTTTTGCAACAGAAATAGAGGAATGACTCATTTCCTCTGTAGCGGCTGCTCCGGCATTTCACTCGCACAGGCAGTGGAGCAGCTCCCTGCTCCACATCAGGAGGAACTGGGAAACTCAAGAGCAGTTTCCAGCATGTGTAATCCTAACTTAATTTTGACTTGCCTTCAAAACCAGTGATCCCTGATTGTCATCTGGAGGAGCACAGGATTGGCAAACCTGCCCAAACACTCCCTCCCTCGATGGGAGTTTTGTATTTAAGCATTTTTATTTTGCACAGGATTAAACCCTGAGAGAGCCAAGACTTGCCTGCTCTGTTGCCCTCCCCTGAAGCAGTACACACATGGATTTGTCAGTGAATTCAGCTCCAAGTTTCCCTTCTCCCTTACTTGAAACTGAAAGGAGTGGACTGAAATTGCTGGGGAGAAGTGGGCTATGGGTTGGACTTTGCTGCTGTTCTTCCTGTTTCTACAGCTATTTGTTTTCAGTCAGTAAAAGTGTTTTCAGAGACTTCTCAAAGCAACTCTTACACTTTCTCCCCTAGGAACCTGTCATAAATTTTTGGGAAATTTTCTTCTTTAATTTGATAGCTGGTAATCTTCACAGCACTATCTCCATCAAGCCTGTCTGCTTGTTTCCTTACATCCCCTTTTCCCTCCCCCTTACCCAGATTATCATGGGGACTCTGAGGCAGGGATAAAAGCCAATAGACAATCACAAGTATCATGAAATCACTAACAAGCCCTTGTCACATCCAGCCCAGCCCAGAGAGATGAGTATTCTTTATGCAGCTCTGGTCCCAATTTTTCAGGGGTTTTGTGGTTGGCGGGTTTTGTTGTTGTTTTGGGGTTTTTTTTTGGGGTGGTGGGGGTGGAACTCCCCGGGGTGTCATGAAAAGCAGCTTGTCACTGGAGTACACCAATTTTTTCCATGTCTCTGAATCACCATTGCTATCCTCTAAAAATAATAATAAAAAAACCAACAAGGCTTAACACAGAACCTGGTACACGATGACATTTGATGCACACACGTTGGTAACAACCTTTAAGCGTTTTGCATATAAATCGTTACTTGAATCCACAGGCTGTTTACAGACACAGAACACACATTACCTAAATAGCTCTGCTGCTGATCTCTTACAAAGCAGTTGCAAATATGCCAATTCTTGGTTACTTATTTAAAATAGGACACTGAAGGCACATGCACAAGAGCAGAGGTAGTATCTTAATTAGCCACCTCATATGTTTGAGAAAGCCAGACAGATCTGGTCATGGTCAGCCCTCCATATCCTGCTTATTTTAGAGCTGGGAGCTACTTCAGCCTCTCTGTAAGCACAGCACTGTGCTCCAAAGCATCAGCAAGCACTGAAGGAGAATCCTTGTGCTTGAAGGGGTGCCAGTGCCTATTCCTTCCTCAACCACCAGCTCCCAGTGCTGTCAGCCCAAGAAAAGTGGGACTGGCAGCTCTTCTGCCAGCTACTGAAATTATGTCACTTACCTCAGGGAAGACTCACCAGGCAGACATTTGAAGAGGTGACACAAGAAATAAACCAGCCTGGAACAGGAAAATTCCTGTGTCTGAAATCCTTTGGAGCCTTACGAAAATGTTATGCACAAATAAGTCTCCCATCCCTTCCAGACAGCTTTAACTTGCACTAGCAGTATTTAATCAGCAATTCACTGCTCACCTTGGCTGCATTACAAGGAGGTATTTGCAAAAGGATGGAAAGATTTTAAACAATTTATCCAATGAGTTGGATGCAAACAGGCTTTTCTTTAAACACCAAGCATGCAAGTCCTTAGGTCAGTTAATTTTTTGTTAACAGATTTATTACAAAAGGAAAGTACTGTATTTCTTTCCTGTTGAATAGGAACTCGGGCTTCAAACAGAGAAATTCTTCAGAACAAGGACTGAATGGAGACCAGAGGATGGCTATTGCTTTTAAGGAAGGCATTAATAAGAGACAATGTTATTAGAGGTAAGGTTCTAAATACATTTTCATCATGCTGACTTGGGTGGCTGAGTGTTGACACTAGATGTTGACATTTTTCCAGGCTCTGCCAGCAAGAACCCCCTTAAGCCACACTGTGCCAGCAACTGCTGCCCCCCTCACAGATGCAGCTCCTGCAAGGCAAAGGCAGGCACACAAAGATCTGGAGAAAGCCACTTCCAGCCTGGCTTTCATTCAATGATTCAATAAAAGCTCATGGTCTTGCTGTCATTTCATTAATAGGCAATACCAGCACAAGGCACGTGTATAGTTCTTGCATCTTACCAAAGACTAATAAAGGACAGGTAATTTGCTGGCCCATCCACAAAACTCCTGCTGGCTTCAGCAGGACTTTTCCCACATTTAATAAAAGCATGACCCACACGGTTTGGAACGCAGACGTGTCTGGACATGCCATGCTGAAGGATCACACCAAGACTGTGAAATGAAGCCCTTGCTTTTCATAAAGCACCAGAAAGAGCAGATTTGCAGCAACCCAACACTGGAGCCAAGGAAACAAGAACTCTGAACAAGCCAACCACAAACCCCAACGTGCTCCACTTCAGAAGTCAGCACCACCAGACAGTGCCAGCCGTGCTTCACTCTCTCTTCTGGCTCTCCTCCAGATCCCTCTGCAACTCCCAAGGCGTGGACTTCCTGCTTTTCCATCATTTTGCCACTTTAGTAGTCTTCTAAAGAGCACATAAACCTGCCAATTACAGTTCTGTGACTGCAGGTAGCTTTTAGTGAAAAAAAAAGGCAACAAAGAATTTAAATCTTGAGGCACAGATGCTTTAACACACTTGTTTATTATTACAGTGAAATATTCAAACAAAACCACCAACTTTTCATGGAAACAAAGTGCAAATGTATTTTGGAATTAAATAGGAAATGAATTTATAAATGTTTCATTAAAATGGGCTGACACTGAGCCTATAAACACTTTTAAAAAACCAAAACAATAGCAGCTGAACACTTCAGTTTTATCTTTGGTCTTATGAATAACCAGCAAAAATTAGTTGTACCAGGAATGTCCATTACAAACAGACACTTAAAATTTACATTACTCTGCAGAGATTCAATATCAAAAAGGAATGTTTGCAAGATATTTGGTCAGATAAAATGTAATGCCTTTGAGAAACAGACAGCATTTTTCAATACAAAATGAAATTACATATATGAATTTTGCTACTGTAAATTAACTTATTCTATTGCAGGTACGACTCCCTTCCCAATCAACATTCAATAAAAACAATTTCATTTGCACAGTCTTTGCAAAATTAGGTTGCAGGGAAGAGAACCAAGAGCCCGTGTTAGTGCTAAATAACACGCTCTTTTTTCTGTGTTTGTGTTTCTGTTTGCACACACACAGGCTGAATCCATGCCACATTACAACAGCTACAGCCTTAGCAAACAGGTGTTCATAACCTTGTTGTGTATCCATGGGCTGGGAGAGGAGGAAGAAGGCAAAAGTGCCACAGGATTACTCATATGGGTCAAGTTCTCTATACGTGTCCCTGCAGATAAGGCCCTGTAACAGCTCCAGCACACAGCAGGCACCAGTGCTGTCATGTTTCTGTGGCATAAGATGAATGCTGTAACAGAAACCCAACTTCTATCAGCTCCTTTCCTCAATCATATTCATGAATGCATGCTTTAGAGCAGATAAGGAGAATACATTTAGTATCTCAGTTGTACACCTGAGCCACTAAGTGCACACACATTGCTTCATGGCAGGATGCCCCCACTTCAAGAAGGTTCACTCAAGCTTAAGGTGAAAGCACACATGCATTTTCTCCATCATGAACTCACAACATGCCCTGCTGAGCAAAAAACTTGCACTGAAGATCCACCTGCACAACTAATGAACTGAGGGTTTGACTCACTTTTTACCCTGATGGACTCAACTGCTTTGGAAATATTGTCAAAACAAAACCCACTTAAATCTTTTTACCCTACACTCCAAATCCACTTGCTTTCAATAGTTCTCCTCCAATTTTACCCCATGTCCTTTGGCTTGTTTGCAGTGCATCTTCACTGAGAGTTTACCATCATTGTCACTCACCCCTCAGCCCAACGTTCATTTTCTAAACTATTTACATTCTCCACCATCTCTTCTTGTCATGTATTTTCCAATGCAACTCTCTTCTCCTGACCTTACTACATTTTAGTGAGGAAGCCCTTACCAAGTTCATTACAGGTTTCCATGTATTGTGGCAATACTAAACAAGTGTACACCCCTTCCCAAAGAAAAGATCCCTTTTCAGAGACAGGGATGCAGTGATATAAACAGACAGACAGCTGACTGAAGTGATCATGATGCCAGAATTAACAGCTCAAGGGTTTTCATGTCAAGAGTTCAGGCAGCCACAATAGCCTGGGCTGGCCATTTAGTTCTTTGGGCAAAAGATTCAATGGCCGTAACTGCAGAAATGCATCTTATTTTAAATACCAAGAAACACAAACCTGCAAAAATAGTATGTATCATGGTCTGCTACAAAAAAACCCAACAACCCAGAAACACCAACGAAACTGACTTAGTCTTAAATACCATGTGCAAAGAACATTTGATCAATACTACCTATAAATACACTATTTGTATTTGTAGAAAGAAGCACAGGGCTTCGAATACAAAAATAACCCAGCTTGTGGGTGTGATCTATGCCATAATTACCTGAAAATATGACTGCAAGAGCAGTTAAAGAAATAGAAGTAGGCAAACATCTGCCCAGGGAGTGTTTCCATTTAGAAAAATAGATTTGTATAAAGCTTCATAGATTTTAAAAATGTTTGTTTCAAGTTCTGATGCACAGAACTGTAAGGCACACCAATACATCAGGGAGAGGAAGAGCAGGTTAGTAACTTCAGGCTATCCTAAAGCTTCCCAGAAGTTACACTTGGTCCTTCACGATTCAAGAGTGCTCACACAGCATTGCAGGTAATAAGCCACATGCTCAGCTTCCTGAGCACCAGCAATTTAGCAACACATTCTGGGACTTAATACATCAAATACCTGAGCAGGCGACCAAAAAAGCAAGGATTTGAAATTCTGAATTCTCTGACACCCTGGCACACCTGCAGTAGTAGCTAAGAACACTTGCAGATCTGGCTGCATCACAAATCACCAGGTTATTCCAGCAACTGGGACATAACCAGACAAAAAGTGGCAATTATCTGCCTGATATTTATACTCAGAGGACATCAGAATCTGTAGCCCAAGACTGCCACTGT
Organism: Horornis vulcanius; assembly: GCA_013401035.1. Taxonomy (NCBI): domain Eukaryota; kingdom Metazoa; phylum Chordata; class Aves; order Passeriformes; family Scotocercidae; genus Horornis; species Horornis vulcanius. The sequence continues at coordinate 35,133 of VZUA01068955.1, forward strand.
ACCACAAATCAGTGCTAAATAATTCTGAAGTACCCTGAAATATTTTACTTTTTTCTCCCCATAATAAAGTAATAATTTGCTGTAGTACAGCACTAGAAAATCCCATCAAGGTTATTTGGTTCAAACATTGACACAACCAGACAACTGGTTAGGCAGTCATCCGAAATTCCCACCAAACTCCTACCAGGGAGCAGGAGGGTGCCACAGTCAACTTATGGCACTGAGATTTGGACTGGTTTAAGGTTTGTTCCAAAATATAATACAGAATTTCTTATCTTGTTGGTGGTCCTTGAGGTAAAGCATAGTCTAAGAAAATAATACTTGAATACAGAAACAAATAATGAAACTCAACTAAAACCAACAAACAAATGAACCTCAGACTATTTCTCTAAAAGGTTTTCCTTGGGATAATTCAAACACCACTCCTTTAACAAAATACTAATGCCTCCTCAATAGCAATATTTAGTGCAGCCAATTATCCTAAAAATAAGGCCTTTGTGAAAATAAAGTGCTATTTGTTTCCTTCTATCTGCATTTCAATCCTTCAGTTTAACCTTCACTTGAGGAAAAATGCGAAACTGGATTCTTCATCCTGTTATCAGAGCAGTTTCACTTCTTCCCTCAAGTTTACATAAATATGTGTTACATTTCTATTTAGCATAATGTGCTCGATTACCCAGGAAATTTAAAGCATGGCATTGAGCATTTCAAACTGTGATCCACACCCATGCTCTAGTGCTTATCACATTTTAAGAACATCTTGGTACTTTGACGGATTGAGGGGAGGGGCTGTTTGCACTTAGAAGATTTTAAATCCCACGTGGATTTTGCATCATAAAAAGAAACTCTCAGAAAAAACTCTATTTTGCCACTAAGACAAAAAGTTAATGTGGATTTCTAAAGATGTCAGTTTGAACCTTTTCGTTTGCAAACTGTCGACTGAAAGCAACACTTGACAACTACGGCGTTTCCCCAAAAATGTCAAAAGTTTCCCATGTACAACCAACGAGAATGAAAATCACAATTTCAGTAAGTCTTGGCCGGGTCTCCTCAGGTCAGGAACCACAGAAGCACATCTCATCAGTCCCACCATCCTCGGGCAGATGCAGGCTCCTGAAGCACCAGCGAGCTGGGAGTGTGCGATGATGCCCCGGGAGAGTCCCTGGGAGCCAGCAGCTCCCCCAGGCACCAGCTCACTCCGCCGGCGGCTCCTGCTTGGCCTCAGCCGTGTGTCGGCACGGGGCGGGCACCGGGCGCAAGTACCGGGGGCTGCTGTACATCCTGATGATGTGCGGGGCCTGGATCCAGGTGCTGATCAGCTGGAAGGCCACAAGGTCCAGCGTGGGCCCGTCGAAGGCGGACAGCAAGTTCACGGGGGCAGCTTCCTTGAGGAACCGGGGCAGCGCCACGGCCTCGGGCACGCTGCTGTTGCCCAGGAAGAAATCCATCAGCACCTGCTTGCGCAGGCAGTCCCTGAGGTACAGCACCAGGTCCTCCAGCCGCTCCACCAGGAACCGCTCATCCCAGGCCTCCAAGGGCCCCTGCAGCAGCAGGGAGAAGAGGGCCGTCTTCAGCAGGTACGAGGAGAGCACTCGGCCCCACTGCGAGCAGAAGGGCTCCTCCAGGCCGTGCCTGCGGAGGTCCCGCAGGCCCTTGAGGATCTGCAGGCACTTGAGGTGGCAGGAGGCGGCCGGGGCCTGCTCCTTCAGCCAGCCCAGCAGCCGCTGCTCCTGCCGCGAGGCGTTGAGGCCCCAGAGCGCCTCGGGGGCCAGGGGGCCGTGGGGGCCCTCGGGCGGCAGGGCCGTGAGGTAGAGCGCGTCGCCGAGAGGGACGGCTGGGATGAGGCGCACGGCCATGGAGATGTGGCAGCAGACGTAGTCGGAGCAGGGCACGATGTGCAGCGTGGGCGGCTGCCCGGGGCACGCCGAGAGGCTGACGCGGCACCGCTCCTGCAGCCGATAGCGCACGGCGCCCAGGCACCGCTGCAGATGGCCCTGGAACCAGCGCAGCACCAGCCCCGAGGAGAGGTGGCTGCGGCCCTGCAGCTCCACGCAGAAGCCCTCGGCAAAGGGCCGGCAGCGTCGTGTCCAGCCGTCCCTCGCCCGCAGGCCGCAGACGAAGGCGCCGCACGGCCCCAGCCCGTCAGCACGGCGCGGCTGGGGCTCCAGGTGCGGCGGCAGCCGCAGGGGCACCAGGATGTCGAAGCAGTCGGGGCTGCGCACCTTGTGCTGCTCGTAGGCGCTGCCGATGCGCACGAAGTCCCCGCGCAGGCTGAGAGCCAGCGGGCCGGGCTGCAGCCCCTGCGCCTTGGCGGCGCGCACCAGCTCGGCCACCACCCGCCCCACGTGCGCCTTGCTGTGCCCCAGCACGTGCGGCGACACCCGCAGCTGCCGCGCGTGGAACCGCTCCAGGGCTCCGCGCCGCGCCCCCGCCGCCCAC
>VZUA01068955.1:52887-63711 GCA_013401035.1 Horornis vulcanius
AATCTGAAACAGGTTTTTAAGCAAAAAAAAAAAAAAAAGTCCCTTTTCCATGAGAAAAATGAAAAGCAACTCCATTTTCTATGTAAAACAACAACAAAAAAAAGAGTAAACTGCCAGTGAACAGGAAAATGCACAAGCTTTGGAAGTGGCAGAACAGCCCACCCACACTTTAATGGATGGGTAGAAATCTGCTGCTACATTAAAGAACGAACAAGTCCTGCTCAGGAGCATAAAGCAGATTTGATCTCCCAGTTCATATTTCATGCTTGCAGCTGGAGACAGAGTTACTGTCTGACACCCTTCTCAAATGTGCAGGATGTGTTCAGCTGCTGAGGACAAAGAACTCTCTATGAGCACTTTTGATTACAGCAGATATGGCCAAACACAGGCGTCACATGGCAATTTCTTGGTATTTGATGTTCCCAGCCCTTGGCCAAACGAAATACATTTAACATGAGATGTTAAATTTGTCTCTTAAAAGCTGTTGCCCCAAGTGAGCAGTGTGTGATGGTCTCAGGGGCCACCCACATCTTGGACAATCACATGAGCATGTCTCTCTTTCACTCTGTCACAAGCCAATCCCATCACTGCTGAACACCACCACAGACATCTTCAGAGAATTTCTGAGAGCACAGCCTTGGAGAATTCAAAGCTTCAGCTGAGTACCAGCTCTCTAGGAAACCCCCACAGATGCCTTGTCCAGCTTTCAATCCTGATGTAATAGCTAAAAGAACTGTCTGGCTCAGTTTCCAGTTTATCTCACAAGACCATTGTATGTATGGACATGCAGTGTGCAGCTTTGGGTCAAAATACACCATGCCCTCCCCTCCTTCCCCTGCAATAATGGACTTATAAAAGATGCCACCCCATGCTGCCCCGCTATGAAAGACTTCACAATGGACTATTCATCAAGCAATCTTTTTTCCTTCTTTTACTCAATTATTAAAGCCTGTGACTTACACAACTGCACTTCACAGGCTTCCAGCACCACTTGTTACCCCTCTAACCACTTTAGTTAATCATTCTTTTGTGCTGATTCCTGTCTCCTCCAAACTACCCGGGAATTTTTCACAGGCATATTGAATACTTTAGAGAAATTAACACAAGAAATCTTATAGATGTTTTGTTCAGAGAATTGGTCAAATTAGGGAAGATATTACATTAGTGTAATAGGATGGACCTTTAGTAAACTTGAGTTTTCACACACACTGCTCACAACTGTCTGGGGCTGAGGCAAGTAAAATGAGACTCCCTTAGAGTTATCTTCTGATTATGCAGTCCCTTAGAATCTGTGATTTAGCTTTGAGTTCCTCCAGTTAAATTATTCCAGTGGGTGTGCAAACCAGCCAGACAGAGAACCAAATGCTGCTTTGATTGAACAAAGTAAATAACATCAGTAGTTTGAGTCTAACAAGGTGACACTTGCAACAGTTTGAGAGATAATAATTTTAAAGAACATACAAAGTGGCAGCCATAACAAAATCACACAGAATAGGAATTTCTCTGTATTAAGATTTAACCTTCTGCCTAAACTCCTTCGCCAAAAAAGGTAAATAATCCTCTTTAAGAAGCCTTTAATGTCAAATTACACACCAATCAGTACCTACAAACACTAACAGAGCTACTTAAAAAGGCAAGCTCAGATGCACCTGGATTAAATGTTGTTTGAAATAAAGTAAGGTAAGCTTGAAAGCTCTAACAGAATATTGAATGCAATTCCACAGTGCTCCAAGTTGTTCTCTCCACCTGCTTTATGGCAGGGATCAATTCCTCACACACTCAGGTAAAAAAAAAAAATGGAAACCAAACAAACCCAAGAAAATACCAAACAACAAAACAACAACACAAAAATCCTCACCACAACAACAAAAAAAAAACCAACATAGGAAGTAAAATTCTACTTAAAGAATTCAGAACTGTGCTGGAATAAAGCTCACCCCAAAACACAAAGAAGTCTTTAAGTAAAACTGGTCTTATAATACCAATTTTTATTCAAGATGGACTGAAAATAAATACTTACTATTACTTCACTCACCCTGAAAACAGAAAAAACATTCTTCTTTGTCAGTATTAACTATTTTAAAATGAGCTGCTCCAGCTTATTTCAAGTACACATTAATTTGAAGGCAACAGAGAATGTATTTATCATTTTTGTGTGTGCATCCATACACAAATATTGTATATATAAACCACGCAGATCCATATTTTGCTGCCACCTTGTGAACAGTCTCTGAATAGGGAGGTTTAGTTCACTCAATTCTGCCACCTTTACCTCACATTTTGCTCAACTGACTTTAATATAGATATTTTTTAAATGGAGACTCAGGGTGACAAAAGATGGCTGAATCAAGTGCTTAGTGCAGGAAAATTTAAAAGGCTGAATAAAATAGCTGAGTCTTCCACAATTTCCACACACTTTTGTGTCACAGTTTATTGCCACAACTATTATAGAAAATATAACTAAATTCTTTCTGATAAAAATATTGCAGCTTTGCATCCAAGTTGTATGGCTGTCTTCAAAACAGAATAAGCTGGTGTCTGTAAAAAGAAAAAAAGATTAAATACATCTACTGAAGTGTTTTGCTTCAATCAGATTGTGATAAAGAATAGTAAGCACTATAAAAAAAAAAAATCCAAGTAAAAACATGCATGTGCACACCAAGAAAACCCCACCTGTATTTGCAGTCTAATCTATCCTAGAGAAAACTAAATTTAAATTTTTCAACTTTTCAGACTATTACCATTTCTCCACAAATGTAAGTNATCTACTGAAGTGTTTTGCTTCAACCAGATTGTGATAAAGAATACTAAGCACTAGAAAAAAAAATCCAAGTAAAAACACATGCACACCAAGAAAACCCCACCTGTATTTGCAGTCTAATCTATCCTAGAGAAAACTAAATTTAAATTTTTCAACTTTTCAGACTATTACCATTTCTCCACAAATGTAAGTNNNTTACCATTTCTCCACAAATATAAGTCATGAGAAAAAATAGGAGTGAAGTCACACATTCCTGATAGAGTATCCAAGGGAGCACAGAATTTAGTTCAGTATCTCACACTTCCTAATAAGATGACGCTTCCAGTTCCCAGCAATGTATGGGTAGCACTTATAAGCCTCATCTTCAAAAATATTTAATTTATACTGAAATTAAAAACTAAAAATTTGCAAAGGACATGTCTTAGGAAAAAATCAAAACACTTTAACACTTGACATGAATATCAATAGATTCAGTTCTGTTCTAGAAAAATTAAAGTTATAACATGCAGGACCTTCTTATGTGCGTCTTTGGGGAAGAGCATCAAGACTTATTTTCTGCTTCTCAAAGAACCACATCCCAATCTCTAAGAAAGGAAGGTAAGAGCAGCACATCTGCATCCTCACTGACAGCATCAATTACTCAACATTCTACTCACAGCTTCTGCATCGTGCTCAAGCCCAATGTCGTGGTGCTCCTGCTCATCATCCCGGAATTGCTTTATTACCTTTAAAAACAGCAGTCACTGAGCCTACTTTGCAGAGAAATCAAGGCAGCTAGTACACAAAACTAGGTGCTGTTGTCAATTGTGTACACCATGGCAATCCAGGGTCTCTCAAAAACTTCTCAGAGATCTGAACCTCCAGTTCAGCAAGAAGGGAATTATTTATAGCATTCCCCTAACCTGAAGCTCTTCTAGTGGTCTCTAAAGAAGTTTTTAAGTTCAAACTGATGTTTAATTAATATATCACTGACTTTTTCACTGTTTCAAAAAAAGCTATAATAATAACTGTTAACACTGACTAGTTTCACACCTCCACATTATTCTGACAATTTGCATAAAGGAATTAAGGTCCCTGCCTTGCTAATCAGTAAGGGTACTCCCCTATAAGCTAACTAGGTTTTTGCCCATTCTAGCATACTCTAAAGAACAATTGTTTGCCTTCTAGTTTTTCAGCTGGGACAAAAAGGTTTAGAGGATTTTCTCCTGAGTTGCCTGCAGATGATCAGGATTGCTTAATGAAGAGCTCAGCACTTACAGACACCTGGGCACTGTTCCTGCCCAACAGGTGTGCATTGCTGAAGGTGTCCTCACTAGTTCTCCTCACATTGGCACTGTGAATAAACTCACTGCCTGGATTTTTCTCTTGATTTTGTGCCATCTCTATCTATTTCATTACATGATTATCTTCAGCAGTGGTATTTCCCTGGTGCACCTCTGCACAACCTGGGTTACTCCAGATACAATTTCTGTAACAATAGGATACATTGGAATAATCAGGTTTTGCTACATGTTACAGTATGCACAATTGAACACACTGGTAGCCAGCCAGGCTGGAAATGAGCCAGTTCCACCTGCTGCCTGTGGAAACAGCTCAATCTCCCACAGCCACCTTAGAGGAATGTGTCCCAGTTTGATATCTAAAATGCTTGGGAAATTATTTTCTCATAGAACTGACAAACATCAGCTCCTTACACCCTCTGAGAGCATCCAGGACTGGAACATGAACAGGGTGCTGGCTGGCAGCAGTGCCAGGAGGGCAAACCCCACCCTGGGGTGTATCAAACACAGCCTGGGCAGAAGAGGAGGGCATCTCGAGCTCATCCTGAGCACTGTGTGTAGCTCTGGGCCCTATGGGTTAAGGAGCACGTGAAGGTACTGGAATGCCTTCAGAGGAGGGCAACACAGCTGCTGTGCAATCAACATTTCCTCATTTTGTTTCCCCTCTAGACCCTTCCTTTCAATTTAAATTAATCAAACTTAAAGCATAATTCTCCCATGTGAAAAGGAAATACTCCATTACTGAAAACATGCTGAAGATAATCCAACACATGTTTTAATTTTGGTGCTTAATCAATTTAGTGCTGCCAAAGGAAAAAGCATCCTTGTACTTTAATCGTTTCTGTTGACTTCAGCATTCTAAGTGGCAGAACAAAAAGATCCACTGTAAATTCTAAAAGCATATTATTTTTAAAATACTAAATCACATTGGATAATTCAATCAATTTGTTAAACTACATTTAAGTAATGGTTAAATACCTGCAATAGTTCTTTGTACTTTTCTGGATCCTCTTCTATTAGAGTTCGGATCTGGTTGTTGTAGTGCTCTGATATACTCTCTTCCACAGCCACTGTGCAAGCCATTGCACCCTTCTTTCCAAGTAAAGCACTTCCAGCCCCTGGGATTGAGTACCAGACACATGAGTACAATGAAATCTGAAGCAAAACAAATAATTTAACTCAACTGAAGATTTCACAAAACAACAATAATAGTAATTAGACAAACTCACCTAAAACAAATCCTGCTACATTCCAGAAAGGCAATAAAACAGTAGGTCGAACTCTATAGGCAACCATGAGCTCATTGAACTTTTTAAAGTGGTCTTTTTCTTGATTCCACATTTGCTGCAATAGAGCCATTTCACAGAGAAGCATAAAACCACAAGAGATAAATATTTCCAGTAATAAAAACCCAAACAGCCCAGGCCACATAAGCTGTGATAGCTGAGGCAATACTGTAACACTGTAACGTCACAGAGAAGAAATGGTGCAGAAAGGCGGGAGCAGATAATTATAAAATGGACAGACGAGGTTATACGAAGGTAACATAAAAACATTTACAAAATTGGACAACACCACAGTAACTGCAGCATTGGTAACTCCCTTACTAAGTACTCCCACCACTCTTTATAAAGCCGCACGTTTGAAAGCGCATTTAAAAACTGGGCAATAATCTTGCCATGAATGCTACGGTCTTTCACCGTCACCCAGCCGCTGTTAAAGCAAATTAAACAGAACCACGGGGATGGCTCCCAGGCGCGCTCACCTGGATGACGGGTCCCACGCTCGACCTGCCCAGCACGGCCATCTGCCCCGCATAGATGCGGTTCGCCCCGTACTCCCCGGCATGGTCCACGCGGATGATGCGGTCTATGACGGGCTTGTTGATGCCCTCCTGCGCCAGCCGCGTGCTGCAGAGCCTGAGGGAAGCCCCTCCGCCAGGAACAGGCCGCAGACCTGTCGGAGAGACAAAGGTGACGCGAGCTCCGCCGCCGCTCGCTCCCCGTCCGGGACGGGCGGGTGGACGCTCCCACCCGCGGAGCCGAGCGGCCTGAGGCGGCCCCGAACGGCGGCGCGGGAGCCTGAGGGGCGGCAAGGAGCGGAGCCGAGCCCGTACCCGGCCCGCAGCAGAGGGGCCGGCGCTGCAACAACGAGCACCGCACAGCCGGGACCGCGGCCGCCGCCATGGCGCTGAGCGCTCACGTCATCACCGCGCGGCGCCCTCCCGCCCCCTCACGATTCCGATTGGCCCCGCACCGCCGCCGCACTGGACAGCGCAGCTGTCAATCAAAGCCCGCGTCCCGGTTGCCATGGGAACGGGCCATGGGAACGAGGGCGGCCCCTGGCGGGAGCGCTGAGGGCGGGCTGAGGCGGCGCCGGGCCGGCCCCCACAGCCACAGCGAGCGGACAGCGACAGCCGGTACCGTAAAAAAAATAGCGTTTATTGCGGGGTCATTTCTTTACAATGAGCACGGAAAACATTCCAAAACATTATATACAAAGGATAGTGTCTCACGTTAACTAAGAGAGGACTAATCCAGATTTCAAACAATAAACGCAGTTTTGTACGGAAAATCCTTAACCATAATCTTTAAATAAAGGATTGGCTTAGTAGCCTACAGGGACACGCGGTTCTCTGCGACACATGGTCCCAGCAGTTCAGGTAAGAGAGGAAATGTGAAATTAAGGGGTACTGACACACAGTATTGCCAACCAATAATTTAACTCTGAAATATTCACATTTTAGAACACATAGAACAGTAGTCAAGATGTTCATACAAGAACAAAACACAAATAATGACTTAAAACGTTGGAAGGGGAAGGGAAAGGGAAAGGGAAAGGGAAAGGGAAAGGGAAAGGGAAAGGGAAAGGGAAAGGGGGCCCTCCACAGCAGCAAGGCTGGTGCCCCAGCAGTGCTGAGCCTGCCGTGGCTGCTGGCTTCTTCTTACCCCGAGTGTTTATTCAGAGCTTTTTTGTCAGCATGTTTTTATTCTGAACCATTTTGTGATCCAGTGTTCAACTGCTCTTTCTGCTTCAGAGCAGCATAAATAGCAAACCCTCACCTCTAAAATATTTAGAAAACTGATTTCAAACCCATGCCGTATTTTCTTTTCCTACACACTATTTCAAAATACTTTCATACATACTTCTTTTTTAAAACCAAAGCAAATGAAAGGCACTGAAAACATGTAAAACCATACCTTTACCCTCTTTCATGATTCTTATATCATAAATTGTAAAAACAGTACAAAAGGGTTTCTGGTCTGATCATATTTTACCCAAACTCCCAGAAAAAATAGGGATGTAACAAATCCCAACAACCCTGAAGCTGTATCAGCGTTAAAGTATCCTTTTTTGAACAGCTCTAACACAGTATAAATCAGATGAACTTCCAAGTTTTGGAAACCTTAAGCCCCACTAGCCTAATCAAGCACCCCTTACAGACCACAGTCCCAGGGTGCCAGTCAGCTGCTCAGTTTTTAGAAGCTGCAAATGCTTCTGCTGTTATCTTGTTTCTGGGAGTTTCAGGAAGTCAAGTTCTTTTGGCTTGTGTGGTTTTCAAGGATACCTCTGAGCTTCTGCTATCTTTCTGATCAGGAACATCTTGTCACGACTCTCCTGGAAAGACAGAATAATGAGTATGCTCCACACAAACAGTGTTAATACAAGACATCTACAACAACTCATTTCTTCATTGGAAATAGGTGCACTCACCACATTGTTCTCCCCCAGCACACTCTCAACTGCCTGAACAATTTCAAGCTTACAGTGGCCTTGACTTAATTTATCTCAACACAGGTCACACATTAACAGTTCTGAACTGAGCCTAGTAAAAACATCTTAACACCTCAAAGTTTAAAACCATGCTTCCAAGAAGTTAAACAAGAGCAAGCAAACAAAAATAAAAAGCGCAGAAGAATTTTCAGAATTCCCAGCTGATTTGTGAACCCTTCAAAAAGCAGGAAGGCTTTTGTTCCTAAATTCCTCCCTCCTCAAAAAACTCCCCCGGTAATGTTTTTCTGCACACAGGTTGTTAAATGGCATATCTAAAAGAAGCACATATCAAGAAATGGGCTATTTCATAAGAAAGTGACGAGTCTCACTACTGAGGCTGAGTTCTGACTCCAACAGTTTGTCAGTTCACAGCACATGAATGTTGCCAAGCCTGGCAGTGGCTTTTGATGGCCACGAAGCAGCATTTCTGCACTGCAGCCTTCTCCAAAGGGCTGATTAGTGGTGACTTGTTCCACTTTCAGTACCTGCTCAAGCAATTCTGGGCCTGCACTCAAGAACAAGACCAGAAAATATGCAGTAGAAACACAGGCCTGGAGGGAAGGGTAGGGAGTTGGCTGCCTGTTTGTGAGGGCAGAGAAGGAAACAGAAGTGGAGGTGGTACAAGGTGGTGAAGGGGAGAGGAAAGACAGGATTTGGGTTCTTCTTTGGCAGAAAATAAACATGCAGATAAAGGATTTCAACAAGGCAATAGATGAAAAGCAGGGACATAGCTTCTCAGGGGCATTATCTCTGGCATGATATAACCAGACCTTGTTGTAGTTGCAGCTGGTACCCAAAAAATCAACTCCACTGAGAAATACCACAATGCTTTGGTTATGTTTCCTGGGTAATTTGTAAAACATTTTTCACTGCCTGTAGCAAACATCAGTTTTCAAGTATCCAGGAGACTGAAAACCTGTATTCCTCTGCATGCGTCATTTCTGTACCCCTAAAGTTCTCTTTGTTGTGTCAGTAAAGTGTTGGGTCAGATCTTACCAAAACCAGTTGTTCTCTCAGCTGTTCAACCACTCGTTTGTGTGCTTGAGCCAAGGCAATAACATAGAACATAATGATGCTGTAAACAACAAACAGAAAGGGAGGACTTGAGATTTCCAATGTATGTAATAACAAGTTCAGTTCAGGAGAACACATAAATGTGTGCTACAAAAGGAAGGGCTAGGTGGAGTCCAAAATAAGCCACATGGTTTTTCAAGCATAGAAGTTTTAGAAAGCATCAGGTAATAAGGGTCCAAAATTTGCAAACAGTTTAGAAAGCTGAAATGCAAAAAAAATCCATTTAAACTTAAGAAAAAATTCCTTTTTTATTGGAAGACTGACCAGACACTGGAACAGAGTGTTGTAGAGTATCTGTGTCTTTGGAGAGACTGAAATTCTAACTGGGTATGGTTCCTGCTCTACTTGACCCCATTTTGAATAGGAGAGTTGGGTTTGATTCTCTCTACAGGTGACATCCAGCCTTAAAAATTCTATGATTCTACACTGAATTTCATCTTACAGAATGATTGTTTGGGGAGTTTTATTTATTTTTTTCAGACTAGGGGTTGTGGATAGGAGTTGTGATTCACAGGGCTTACGGTACTAATTTGCAGAGGATTCACTGTTAACATTTTTGAGAAGGACATTGTTGAATGTGGGATGTGGAGAAGGAAATGGAACAAAGCTGATGAGTGTGAACACATGGGCAAAGACATTAGGGGTGAGGATTCATATGGGTTTTGATGCTTTGGACTGCACATGGAAAATCTGGTCTAATAGATGTTTGGTATAAGTTCAGTAAGCAAGGAAATGAAGCTGCATAAGTGAATCAAATCTCCACAGTACTCACCAAAGGATCACAAAAACAGGTACTGCAAAGGCTTCTGATGCCATGCCAAAAAGGATCTGCTGCAGACCTGTTGGAAACTGAAGTATTGTATCTGGAATAACTTCCCATGAAGTGTTAAAATTCCTGAATGGCCCACATGCCTTGGAAGAGGGGATACTGTCAAAGAAGCAGAATAGAAAGATGTTACACCAAAATGTAAAGATAAAATAATCCAGCACAAGTCCAGCACCAGTCTGGTGATGCAGTAAAAGAGTCCTATGGCTACAAAACTGTAATTTTTGTTGATATGAACTAAGCTGTAAGTTTATTTGTTATACCCTATATATTTTATTCCATTAATCATTCTAAAGCTGTGTGTCTGCTTTTACAGAACTGACAACCTTAGAACAAGTGTCAACTTCACAGAACTTAAAATTGTCACTTACCGTGCTATGCTGACTCCCAGAGGGATAAAAGCCAAGAGGAGCCCAATCAACAGCACCACCAGGAAGAAAAAGTTGGAACTTGATGCCCTTATAGGCCTTCCTGCAGGCTTGCGTGTGTGTATCAAAACAATCTGGAGAGGGAAGGTGAGTAAAACTGTTACCAGTACCTCTATATAGATATACATCCAAATAAAATTCTCAAACACGCCACCAGCTACCACAGAACCACCTCCTTTGATGTGCATGGGCTGAGAAGGGCTAAGACAAGATTGCCTCACATTTTGGCATAAGTCAGTGTCTCCTAATTTGTGTAAGAATTTGATCCAGAGGGACCTCACACACTTGCAGAGAGTCAATGGAGACAGCCATTTGCACTGCCCTTGGCTTTGTTCTGCCACATCTCCACTGGACACACCCCCTCTTGCAAGACCTAAAGGATCAGAAAGAATTGGATGCAAGAAGGAGCTGTGTGGTCACTGAGCAAAACTTCTGGTAGTCAAAAATCACACAAACATCCAATCCAGCTTGGATTTTTCATTTTGCTCCCAAAGTTTTAGCAGTTTTGCAAAATTTTATCCAAGTTCTAAGCTGTGTTGCTAGTAAATAGGTTACTGCAGGAAAGTGTTATAAACTAGCTTTGTTACATAAAAAGCTTTTCTTTTAAAAAAAGGCAAGTAATTTGAGAAGTTGTAATGGAAATGTGGCTTTGCTTGATTTCAAAGCAAAATTCTACCTTCT